>APFE030071925.1:1029-17539 GCA_000404065.3 Pinus taeda
TAATAAATTGCCTTTAGTAGCCACGTTGGCGCAGGCCGTGGACTGTTTCCCTCTCTGAGGGTTTTAACCACGTCAAAATACTGGTGTATTGATCTGTGATCTGTTTGTGAGTGGTGTCCTTTTGGTGTTCTGTCTGACGAACTTACCCTGTAAATTCCTACAATAGGAAGAAATTCAATTCCCTAGTTATCTTACAATGAATAAAATTATGGGTACTTCCCGATGCTATATAAATATTTGGGAACATGAATGCCAAACTTATATTTCAATAAACTAGGGCTCATCAACCCCTAAAAGAGTTGTTCCATGCCCAAAACAAACATAGTCATCTGAATACATCATTCCCCAAAAGTTCCACCTGAGAAACCATCCAGAAATGGCCTAAATTAAACCATACTGACTACTCCACTGGAAAGGTGTGATGCATACTGAGTGGTACACTATCAGGGTGCAATGCATACTGATTATACCTTATATAAGGTGTGATATGTGAGGATGGACAAATGTCCAAGATAGTTTGCTAGGTGGTTGCTCATAGAATCTTCTAGAAACACCTCTTGTGCCACTTGCCTCTCTGAATTCACCCAAGGTCGAATAAGAGATCTAAGAAATCTCCAAGTGGCACCAACTGTAAAAAGTGGAATAACACTAATCAAAACCCATGGATGACTCATACCATTTCACACATCTATAAATGGATATCCAATTCAAGATATCTGAAGATTGGAATATGGTGAATTGCAAAGAAGTTTTGATTGTTAGGTGTGGAGCCTGATTATCTTTTGTATTGAAAGGTATCACTGCATTGGACCCCAATTTGAAATGGGGTAGCAACACTGGCCATAAAACATTCACTGCAGGAGGAGTCTAGGGGGGGGGCAGCTGTGACCTTTGGGGAGCCCCCGTTAGTGGGGGGTTTCGGGGGCAGCGCTCCCAAAGCTAAGAATATATGTAAAATTCCCTTGTAAAAGTATAGTAATTTCTAGTCAATGTAGGTCATTCATTAGGTGGAGATCTGACTGTAGAAGTTATGTTTAATTCAGGGTCTGTTGCCCCAGAACGAAACCCCTCATTATATATGAGGGAATTGTATTGCATCTATCTACATATGTATTCTGAGCGAGGAAGAGAGAGGATATTGAGAGAGAAGAGGGAGTTACAGCTGATCTACTGTAGGTTGTATCTCTTCAGTTTGCTCGATAATATGATAAAAGAAGGACTGGCTATTTCTTCATGGAAGTAGCCCAAACTGGGTGAACCACATATACCTGTGTCTCTCTTGTTTTATGCATTTTTTCTGTGTTTATATTTCTGCAATATTTTATGTGTTCCATTGCTCTATAATATAAAATTTTCTAACACTGGTAGTTTATAATTAAGGAAGGAGCATTGTGTTTTTGGTGTGTTCTTGTTATTTCATGAGGTGAAGAAGGATTGAAACTGGGAGGATGATAGTGGATCAGACAATTGGGTTGTAATTCTCCCTTCTATAAAGTTCTTCAAGTTTTCTTCCATATGATTGTGCAATTGGGAATATTACCATTTGTGAATGTTATTATTTGTTCATTATATATCTGATTCTGTAATGTTTATGTTGTAATAGATCACGATGCTTTTACGGTTCTTTATTGTTGTAATTGTGTAGGTACTCTCCAAGTGTGTTAAGTACAAGGAGGAGTTGCGGGATCTATCAAAGGTGAGAGAGATAAAATAAGGGATTAAGTGGAAGCTCCAAGTTGGTTCCATTATATTTCTCTTATCTATTACACATAGAAGAAATCATTGAATTGCTTTAAAATATTGTTTCTAGGATAGTTGCCAAACCTAGAGGGCTAGCATTCTTTAGGAATACTAGTTTTCCTAGAAACAATTGGTGACTCGACTCGGGAAGAACAAATGTTTGTTTGTTATTATTGTTTTTTTATAAACTATAGATAGATCCTGAAGTCAACCAGGTAGCCTTCAAATTTCTCTTTCTCTACAATTTCATAGTAGATGAATGCTACTTCAGTCAATCTCTAGTTTAGTTTATGAATTAAAAATTTGACTTACAAGCATTCTAGATGCCCTTTTGGTAGCTCAGTAACCTCCCAAGACATTCCTTCATACCTTGCTCTTGATTGTCCATTAAAACTCAACTTAACTCATTGAAAAAAGCTGCACATCTGAGCCAAAACCCATTTTAGATGCGCTCCCTGGACCATCGCACTGTCTTCCACTATAAATCAATATGCATCGCACCTCTCAAGTGTGGTAAGTGTGATGCATCCCTCTTTCTATGAAGCCTAGGTGCAATGACTGACTGAACCCTTTTTCCATTCTAGAAATTTGAGGTTTTTGACCTTGTTTTCAGTTTTGTTTAGTTGTTTTGCTGCATATGAACAATGCCTACTTACTGAAGCCTACTTGCATCACGTAAATCAGCCTCAAATAGATTAGGATTAGTGAATTTTTTTGCGTGTTTGTTTATCATTTACAATCCTTCATTGAAAATTTGTTTAAATTGATTTGTTGCTTTGATGCAAAAAGTGTCGTAATTGTCGTTTTGTGTGGAAAAGATAAATGTCATGAATTCTTCCTTCCTTTGATAATAGATTGAACTTTTCTTCATGTATTTGATATGATTTGTTTATATTTGAAATGTCCAAAGCATTTTATTCAAAATTGAAAAGTGTTGTGGAGTCTTCCTTTCTCTTTTGAAGAAGAAATTGTTGAAAATGTCGTTTTGAACGAAATATTTCAGATCTTTGTTACATTTAGTTTTCCTTATTAGAATTTTGTCACATTAGGGAGAATGAAAACAAATACATGCATTTGCATTTAGCATTTTTAGATTTGTGTGCGAAAATATGATTTAGGGAAATGCACTAGGGTGTGCTCTTTGCTCTTTGTTTAAAAGCACTGTAATTTTCTTTCCCTAGTAGCTAGGATTTTCATTGCTCAAAATAAACAAAGATCGTTTATCATTTTAGATTACATCTTAGGAATTTCAGATTATCATCATGCAGTGAACCACTGAAAGGCAAACTCTACGAAATATCAACTTTAAAATAAATTTCAATGAACCTAACAATGCTTTGGAACTTAATGCAACATATCTAGATGTCTAGGCTAGTGATGTGTTCTGACGTCATTAAAAATAGTGGCTATTGTTTTCATCGATGTTGGGTGTTTCCTCCTCCTTGATACGACAAGTGCTAGCATGGACTTTTGCTCCCCATACCATCGCATATATATTGGGAGTCCACAATAGGCTTATATCCTTTATCCATAAGAAGCTGAGTCTGCTGCCTTATTGATCATAGTGCAATGAACACAACATTCAGAAAGATTGACTGTCGTACTTTAGTCCTTGGTAATTTCTCTTTAATTTATCACCAAGGTGTATATTGCAGTTTTGCGATTGGTTTGGTAATCCTTCTGTCTAGATTTTCTAGAGTAGTCACTTTCATTCCTTTTCAACTCTTTAAAAGAAAAGGTCCATCTGAGTGCTTTTCCTTTCAGACTCATTAAAAATAAAAGGAGACTAGAGTCATGTTTAGCTTTTTCTCCACTCTTAAAAAGTGAAAAAGATAAGTTGTGTCCAAGTGTCATTAAAATTAATTGAATCCAGAATAACATCTTTTCCCCCTTAATTTTGAGTTGATCAAGTAATCCACAATTGTGGAAGAAAGTCAATCAAAACCTTGTCGTTCACAGAGACTAGTGAGTCAACTTTCTTTGACTCTGGAGGTGAAGCCAATCCGGAAGAAGCAATCTCGTTTACTAAGTCCAATTCATTTAGTTTATTTGAAACTTTTGTTTCAACATTGTCAGAGACTACAGTTACTCTGATGATCTCTTGTATATCTTCCATAAGCGAAGAAGTTCCATAATTACAAGAGGACATTAGAATTGATCCTACTGTAATAGTAGACACTTCTATACCTGAAAAAACTCCATCTAAAGTTGATCCAGAACCCCTATTAGTTTAAACCGAGGTTATATTTGAACTAGTAGCTGTTCAAGAACCTCCCTTTGAGACTGAAGTTCATTTACCTGAACATTTGGGAGTTATGTTTCAGTACTCAGAAGGTGTCACCCCTCTAGTATCTATCACTGTAGAAGCTATACCTTCTTTGGCCCCAGAAATGTTTTACAGACCTGACAGTCTATCTCTTCCACCTGTTCTTATTGCTATAGAGGAGATAGTAGAGGATCCCCCATCTAGTACCCCATTTCATTTTGGAATCGGGATTTATTTGTATCCTTCTACTCCTGAGTTTGGTTCTTTTAATCCTCCTTCATCGCAAGTTCCTATTGAATCGCTACGAAATCTTTTGGATACACTAAACATGTCTGAGCAACCATCAACATCTAGGAATGTGTCATCTGATGCACCTATGGTAGAACCTCCTGCTACTATTCCTACAATGTTTGCTAGTATACCATCTATTCCAGCTAGTTATCAATCAGTAGCTGGAGTCCACTAAGGGGCTGCTTCGGCACCATGGTCTACTCCCATTTATTCATCCGAAATCCCATCTAGTATTTCTTATGTAGAAACTCAGCAATTTCATCCTGCATTCCAGTATCAATTTGGGCAAACCAGTTTTCAAAGGCCGATATATCCTTTAAACACTGGACTGCAGCCATATGGAGAGTTGTATGCTTTTTCATTGTTTCCTCCTATGGAACAACCATATGGGAGTTTCCAACAATATTCAGGTCGAAATAGAATTACATCTAGTGGTTGGATACCAATACCACCAGAACAACCAAGGGTTGTATATCCAATGCAAACGATCCAGCGTTTGTCGAATATTCCCACTACACCTGCTATTACAACTGTGTCACAAGCATAAGCACAACCTGTTGTGTCTCAACCTCAACCTGCTTCTTCTTGCTCGGAACCTCAAGTTTCGAGACAGAAAAATCAAGTTTCTCAGGTTGTGATACGACAACCACTTGTCTCTATGGCTCAATCGCAACCTCAGGTTAGTTCTCCTTTATATGGGATGACTCACACACAAACTGATATTGTCAATCCGAAACTTGATCAATCATGTAGTATTGGGAAACATCAAATGGTCCAACAACCATGGCGGCCACAATACCAACAACCACAATTCCAGCAAAACCAACCTCAGTTTGGGCTTGGTTTACAAGCTCAGACTCGATTTGGTCAATATCAAGCCTACCTAGGACTTGAACAACAAGGCTTTGTAGGTTATCGACAGCCACATTTCCAAAACGGTTATCAACAACAATGCTATACTGGTTATATCCAACAACCTTATCAAAGTTACCAGCATCCGATACATTATGCTGGTATGCAAAGACCTACTGTTCAGGCGATTCTATCTTATCTTGGGTATGCTCCACCTAACCTGAATCAGAAGTTGCTTTTTGTAGCAACTCTAGAATTACCGTATTTGAACCAGCCGACAAATGATCCAATTGCATATGCCCCGTGGTGGCTAGCGATTTCTCATAAAATTCCCTTTGAAATTCCTAAATTCAATGGAGATCCAACAGGGAAATGGTATATTGAATTGCCTAGAGCTTTATTTGATAAATTCACCGTCCTTGCCACTACTTTTCTAACCCACTTTCAGTTACCCATTAGGTACGAAACAGGAACAGAACTCCTTACCAATTTTAAATAGAACATGTCAACTCACATATCTAATCACATTCATGAGTGGCAGCGTCATCATTCAATGGTAAAGACGTATATTCCTGACCAGTTGTTAGCTGAGTGGTTTATTAAGTCTTTATTTCCATCTATCACTGAGGACATGACGAAAGGAGGAGTTTTCACTTAAGAACAAGTCATTTCTCGTGGTCTATATTTAGATTTGATCTATACTCAATCTAGAACACTCTACGAAAAAATTCCTGACGCCCCTAGACCATCTATTTCCTTCCCCCCTCCACCTAAATCGAATAAGGACTGTCATGTCAGTGATGGTGTAGTTGGTGCCTCATGCACACAAACCGCAAGGGGTCCATATTGTCAAGCGCTTTGTGTTTCTAGTCAAAATGAAAATGAAAATTCTCTTGCCTCAGAGATTAATGCCATGTCATCTGACAAGGGAAAAAATCCAAAGCAACTAGGGGGCAAGAAGGAAGGGAAAAATAATAAGAAGAAACCGGAGAATCCCACTCCTGAAAAATCATCTAAAAACCCTACTGCAGTGAAGAAGCCTCGTCTTTATCCATGCTTGATATGTAATGAGGGGCATTATACAAGAGATTGTCCACATCGATCTGAGGTTTCAAAACTTTTGAAGGCTTCGATGACCTCAGCAGTGTTGACTGATTTGTTTCCAAACCTAGAAACTAGTCTAGTTTCTATCGATAATTCTTCCACATCCCTAGTGCTAATCTTATCCATCTCAAAAAAGAAAAATGATGCTTTGGTATCAACAAGGAGTAAATATTATGGGAATCCATCATCATCGAACAACCAGGCTATAGATCAACCTAGTGGTTCGACAATGACTTCACCAGAAGTTGTTGCACCAATTATTCATGAATTAACTATAAAGCCACCAAAGGCAGTCGCACGTAAATTAACATTTAATCTTCATGTTCAAGCTACTTAGAATTATAATGTAGTGGAGGATCTGGCTCCATCGCCATCCGCTATGTCGACACTTGAGGTATTGCAAAATTGTCCCTCCCAAAGCAGGCTTTGTTATGAGAAATAGGTGGGATAGATCGAACAAATTCCAATCTTGTGGCCTTTAACCATAAAGAATATACACCTCAGTTACCAGCCCAACTCGCTTTCCTTATACAAGTAAAAGCCCTCAATAAAAAAGTTCATCAAACCATCATTGATGAGGGGGCATCTACCTGTATTATGTTAATGAGTTGCTGGAAAACTCTTGGTTCACCACCCTTGTAACGATCACCAACAACATTAAAAGTGTTCGATGGAAGAACGTATAGTCCATATGGGATCTGAAGTAACTTGCAAGTTGAACTAGGGGGAAAAACAGTAGAAATCGGAGTCGAGGTCATTGATGGAAACCTTCATTACAATATTTTACTAGGAAGGCCGTAGATTTATGCTATGGTTGCCACGTGTCTACATATTTTAAAAATATTACATTTCACTTCCAAGGTGGAATCACAATCGTTGACCAACTAGCCTTTTTTGCTAACAGTTCACAAGCTACTAGAAGCATTCCATTGATCCATGGAAGATCACAATCACTTCAAAATGTTGGAGTAGGTCTCCTAAAAGACCCTTCCTTAATGGGTACTTTTACCCTCCTGCCTCCATCTGGTTTCGCAGAAGTGGCCACAGTGCAAAAATGTCAAACGATCTCTTCTACATCATCTGAGTTTAAGATGAGTTATGACTATTTTGATAGTGAGGATCATCGTGAGGTGTTGCCACCAAGCCCCATAAAGTCTTTGTAGCAACCATTTTTTTGGGGTTGGTAAGCAAACCCAAGTCAGTATTGGACGAGTGTTTGGGTAGATAGGTCTTTAGAATGTGGTACCTCTTTTGATCCTTGGTCTCATATACATTCTACAGACGAAGGGATCATCCAATCAATGATGATAGAAGAGACGTTGTGGGAAGATTACCACCATTTTTCCCACCTTCGAGACGATAATGAAGATTATTCGAACGACCTCAATCATCCTTTAGTTTTTATTTTTTATTAAATTCTTTAAATACAGTAGATTCCGAACGAAATCTATCCAACATTCAAGAATATATCGCCATTAATATTTCAACCAAACCTGATATTTTAGAGAATATTCACGTTGGCAAATCTTGTTCTCCACCAGAACTAGAGATTTATTGCACTCTTTTTTGCAAATTTAGAGATTTCTTTGCATGGTCATATAAAGAAATGTGAGGCATTAACTCGAGAATTGTTGAACATGAAATCAAGATGTATCCAGATGTCAAACCAGTATGACAATGGCTTCAACCTATCCATCTGAAGAAAGCGACTGCCATTAAAGCAAACGTTGAAAAACTTTTTGCGTACTGGCTTCATTTACCCTGTTCCTCTCACTAATGGGGTATCAAATGTTGTTCTCGTGATGAAAAAAAATGAACAATTATAGTGTGCATCAATTATAGGGATGTAAATCAAGCATGTCCAGAGGAAAACTATTCTACACCCTTTATCGACTAGATTATTGATGAATGTGATGGATGTGAAATCTTTTCATTCATGGATGGATTTTCTGCATACAAACAAATCAATATCTGCCCACAAGACCAGTCAAAAACTACATTTATATGTCCGTGGGGTGCATTCGCATATTGTAAATTACCTTTCAATTTGAAGATTGTAGGGGAAACTTTTCAAAGGGAAATTAATTACACCTTCCATGACATCAAACACATCGTTCAACCATATCTCAATGATTTGCCTACCCATTCACGAAAACAGACTAATCATCCACAACATTTGAGAGCCATATTTTTACGTTGCTGATGATACAACATACGACTCAATCCACACAAATGTGTGTTTTCTGTTTGTTCTAGTCAATTGCTTGGTTTTGTAGTTTATAAGGACAAAATTCGACTCGACCCATTTAAGGTCTAGGAAATCCTTGACATGCCTCCACCTTCAAATTTGCTTCAGATTTAGAAACTCCAAGGGAAAGCTAACGTTTTGAGGAGGTTCATTCCACATTATGTTGATCTCGCTAACTTAGGTTATACATGTCTTTCGAGAAAAGGAATACCCTTCCACTAGGATCAGGTTGTGCAAGCTTCCTTTGATGCTTTAAAAGATTCCCTGACAAAAGCATCATTAATGTATCCTATTGACTATCAAAAAGACTTCAACTTGTATCTCGTCGCTATAGATACAACCATTGCTATGGTTTTAGTGCAAGAAGATAACAAAATTGAAAATCCTATGTATTATTCAAGTCGTAATCTTAATGATACAGAAAGAAAGTACTCTTATATTGAAAGGTTGGCTTTAGCAGCCATTCAAGTAGTAGAGATATTTTGACACTATGTACTCTTTCGCAAAACTACCATTATATCGGATTGCAACCCTATGACCTACATTCTATCACGTCAATTACTGGGGAGAAAATATTCCAAATGGATAGCCATTTTGCAGGAGTTTGATCTAGAATTCACCAAATCGAGATCAAAGAAATCTCTCCTCTTTATAGAGTTACTTTGTGACCTTCCCTCGTCATCCAACGATTTAACATCCCAAGAATCAATCGTGGATGAGACTTTGTTTCTGATATCATCAAGTGATCTGTTCTATGGAGGTATACTGGTCTATCTCCTGACCCAAAATTTTAGGTCTAACACCTCTTGCTCTGAACAGCGACGTATTCGATACCAAGCCAAATATTATCTGATCATTGCTGATACACGTTACGGTCATGGTGCCGATATGGTTCTACAAAGCTGCCGCATGCATGAGGAGGACAATTTTTTTTTGAATGATTTTCATTCAGGTGCTTGTGTGGGGCATCTATCTGGTTATGCTAGTACACAAAAAATCTTACAAGTTGGTTACTTGTCGCCCACCATATTCAAAGATTTCAAAATTGCAGTCAAAAGTTACCATATTTGTCAGGTTTTTGATCGCAAAACTAGATTACCACCTGCACCACTGCAACTAGGTATTGCTGTTGGCCCATTTGCTAAATGGGGCATTGATTTCATGACATGTAACCCCACCTCGGCTAGGGGGCATGGGTATATTATAGTCATTGTCATCTATTTTACAAAATGGGCTAAGGCGATGCTGACATTGAATAACACCGGCGAAACGATTGCTCTTTTATTTTTAATCATGTAGTTTCTAGGTTTGGTGTACCACAGTCTATAGTCACAGATCATGGGTCACATTTTTTCAATCACATGATGATCGAATTCTTGCGAAATTAGGATTGTCTCGTGATAGTTCTACTCCATATTATCTGCAAGCTAATGGACAAGTTGAGGCAATAAACAAAGTCCTTAAATGCATGTTGTGGAGAATGATAGGAGTTCATAAATGAAATTGGCATTTAATTTGATACTCATCTTTGTGGGCATATATGACTTCAGTGAGAAATGTGACTAGATTTACGCCCTTTCAGTTGGTGTATGGTCTAGACACAGTCTTACCAATTCAATGCAAAATCTCATCCCTCAAGCTTGCAATCGATCTGCTTCCCGAAACTTCTGAAGAAGAGGCTTGTTTCATGGAGTTAATCCATCTGGATGAAACCCATCGTGATGCTGCGTTGGCTAATGAAGCACATAAGAAATGATCAAGGCACAATATGACAAAAATGTCAAGCCTCATGTCTTCTCAGAAGGTGACCTGGTCTTGCTTTAAAATCCGAACTCTCAAAAATTAAGAGCAGGTAAACTTGGACCATTATGGATGGGTCCTTAAATTTTTAAACAAATATTGGAAAAAGGGGCCTAGGAGCTAGTCGATTACGATGGGATTCCACTATCACAGCCCCGAAACGTGTTGTATTTCAAATGTTACTATGCTTGATTAAGTGTAGTAATTTCATTGTACATATGATTTATTCCATGTTTTCGTATAGAGTTGTCATTTTGGTTAGGTAATCCACTTCACATTTGTTTCATATGTCAGACTTTTTGGAACCGTTTTTTGGGTATGTTGACAGAGCTAGTCATAGTATACAGAACCTATCTTCTATGGCCTAGGCCATTTTCGCTCCAAGCAGTGAGTTAGTGAGTTTCAGGGGGATATGTATTAGTTGATCGAGGAAAGACATCGCTGAGTATAGTGAATTGATATAACTTCTCTCTGATGCCATTTCACGTGGCATACGCTGAGTCGTTGCTAGGCTAGATTCACAGCTCACCATTCTACAACTTACTTGTGTTTATTTTGTCTAGAACCCAGCTATTTATCGCATGTTCCGAAGAGTTAGGATTTTGGAAGGGAATTTTAATTCCATTCAATATCAACACATTTCCAGAAACTTAAACACATTGACTAATTCATTAGAAACTATGTGTTAGATACACATGTGTAGAATTTGTAAAGAAAGCATTTCACATCATCATTTGCATTAGGAATTCATCACTCGTTCCTCAAAATTGAGTCCTCTTTAAACACTTTTCAGACTCATTAAATATGAAAAGATTGCCGAGCGCTTGGCCTTTTCAGCTAGTTAAAGTGATTGGAAATGTCATGCCTCTTGTATTATTTTATCCTTTTTTAGACCCGAGGGATTATTTTAAGAAAAGAATTGATGGAGTTTTCTTTTCATCCCTTTCCAAACACTCTAAAAATTAAAAGGAATAAGTTATCCTTGTTGATAAACTCATTGAAACAATAGTGACAAACTTGTCCATCTATACAAGAACGGGTTTCATAGTCGCTAGACTCATTAAAACATTAAATAGTGATAGGTTTGCCCGAAGGGAGAATTGTAGAACAAGCATATGTTACCCTCCTCATGCTTGACAAAAAATAGAGAGGTATTGGTTAGCAATGACTGGGGAAAAAGGGGAAGAAAAATTGAAGAATTTATGGTAGCAAGTTGCTCTTGAACATCACACTTTCACTTCATCACCATTATTGAGTTGGGTTGGGTTATTCCATTCACTCGTCATCTCACCATTGGTCTTTCATACCATCCATATTTTGGGGTTAACACTACCAATTCATCTCAATGTCACCAACATGTTCAAGAAAATTCATTCAGTTGAGAAACCACCATCCAATGAATATCTCATCCACTGTAATACCTCCAACCTTCATTTTTTTTTAAGACCACCATTCCTGAACCTTGTGTCATCAATTCATTTTCACCTCCAAAAATCATTTGATTCATTTTCTTTCATAGATGTGGGTTACATCAAGGCCCTCTTGTGATGAGTTGCTTCTTGTCAGCATCAGCTCATTATCCAAGAAGTTGACTTAGAAACAACCCTTTCAGTGCTTTGAAGCTTGCATACATCAACGGAAAGTTTCTCACTTCAGGTGACAAGTTGACATCAATGGCCTTCGACTAAATGATTTTGCATGGTGTTCGACGTCAGATCATATATTCACACAATGTGAATTGTATTGTAGTACCTTGAGGGTTATTATCATTATCGGCGATTCCCTTCACATCTGTTAACAACTTACATCATTGGCTAGTAATCAGGTGATGTCTTTCAATGTTCGACTTCAGAACATCTCTTCACATGGATTGACTTTTAAACTGAGTGAATATTGAACGAGTTTGAAGACCCCATATCTAGTTTCATCCATCTGGGCTATGATATATTAAGGGACATAAAAACATCAAATGTAGGAAGTCTCTTCATAGATGGTCATCCTAACCGTGGATGATGACTCTATATCTGAAGAATCACCAGTCTGTATCTACAAATGACTATCGCATCTATTTACATGAAACGAATTTATAAAGTTGAGCATAGGGATGCCTCCCTCAACTAGATCATGAAAATTATATTATGATGATGTATTGTACTGTAACTTATGCAGGTCACCTTCCATTTCGAAACTTCGGATCCTCATGATAAAGAATTTTACCCGACATCAATATTTACAACTTCATGCTTTAGGAGGCAACTGTTATAGACATATTTGGGCACATAAACCCCAAACTTATATGTCGACAAACTAGGGCTCATAAACCCCTAAAAGAGTTATTTCATGCCCTAAAGAAACATAGTCATCTGAATACATCATTCCCAAAACGTTCCACCTGAGAAATCATCCAGAAATTGCCTAAATTAAACCATACTGACTGCTCCACTGGAAAAGTGCGATGCATACTAAGTGATACACTACCAGGGTGCGATGCATATTGATTAGGCCTTCTATAAGGTGCAATGGGAAGGGATGGACAAATGTCTAAGACAATTTTCTAGGTGGTTGCTCATAGAATCTTCTAGAAACTTCTCCTATGCAACCTGCCTCTCTAAATTTGCCCAAGGATGAATAAGGGATCTAAGAAATCTCCTAGTGGAACCAATTGTAACAAGTGGAATGACACTAATCAAACCCCATGGATGACTCACACCCTTGCGCACATCTATAAATGGATCTCCAATTCAAGAGATCTAAAGGCTGGAATATGGTGAAATGCAAGGAAGTGCTAGTAGTTTGTAATTGAGGAAAGAGCATTGTATTGTTGGTATGATCTTACTATTTCATGAGGTGAAGAAGGATTGAAGCCAAGAGGATGATGCTAGATCAAACAATTGGGTTGTGATTCTCCCTTCTATTAATAAAGTTCTTCAAGTTTTCTTCCATATGATTTTGCAATTGTGAATATTATCATTTGTGAACGTTATCATTTGTTCATTATATATCTGATTCTGTAATGTTTATGTTGTAATAGATCACGATGATTTCAATGTTCTTTGTTGTTTTACTTGTGCAGATACTCTGCAAGAATGTTAAGTACGGGGACGAGTTGCGGGATATGTCAAAGGGGATAGAGAGCAAAGAAGGGATTAAGCGGAAGCTCCATGTTGGTTCCATTATCTTTCTCTTATTTGTTACACATAGAAGAAATCATTGAATTGCTTTAAACTATTGTTTCTAGGGTAGCTGCCAAACCTAAAGGGCTAGCATTCTTTAGGAATACTAGTTTTCCTAGAAACACCCAAATCAATCAACACAATTACCTTTTTCTTCTTGATATGCCCTTTCATCTTGATAGTTTGAGGAGTGGTAATTCCAGCCAATGCATTACAAGATATGTTCAGATTCATTTCTTTTTTTTTTCTACAATTTATTCTTGGTGCATATCCTATTCTTTTGACATTTCTTGTTCCTTTTCTCCCTCCTCTTCACAATCTATGTAAAATAATTTCTTCTCGGCACAATTATGACCTTTAGTGTATTTTCTATCACAACGATAACAAAGCTGTTATAGACATTTTTGGCACTGCACCCCAATCATAAATGTCCATAAACTAAGGGCTCCTAAGTCCCTAAAAGTGTTTCTTCACTACCTAAAGGAACAAGGTGAGCTGATTACATCATCTCCCAGAACTTCTCCACTAAAAACTGCTTAGAATTGGTCAAAACTAGACCATACTGAATACCGAGTGCAGAGGGTGCGATACATATCACCTTCCCAGTGTAAAGGGTGCAATGCATACTGAGTGGCCCCTCTGTAGGGTGAGATGGGTGAGAATGGACAAATGGTAGAGACAGTTTGCAAGGTGGAAGATCATGGAATCTTCTAGAAACTTCCCCTCTCACACTTGCCTCTCTATTTTTGACGAGGGACGAGTAAGAGATCATCAGTATCCAAGTGGAATCGAGAACTATCAGAGAGAGGGCACTAATCAAAACCCTAGAATATGACTCACCCCCCTACAATCATCTATATATGGATCCCTCATCACAAAGATCCAAAGGCTGGAATCTTGTATCTTGTAGAGAAGTGTTGTTGGTTTTCTAGTGAAACTTCATAGTGTTGGGTGATCTAAGCTTTACTTGACGTGAAGAAGGGCTTTCTTGCTGGAGGATGATGCTGGGCCAGAACTATTGGTTGTAATCCTCTTGCTATTATTGATATTAATAAAGCTATTCACATTTTCCTCCATATTCTTGTGTGTTTGATTGTATATGCATTTGTATGGTTAATACATATCTGGTCCTATGTTATTTATGAATATAGATCTCTGTTCTTCAATAGTAGTATGTTGCTTTGATTCCACAGGTGCTCTTTGAAGTTTGGAAGATGGAGAAGAAGCAGCAAAGATCTATCAGGAAGGAGAGGAATCAAGTAAGGAACCAAGCGCAAGACTAAGGTTAGTGTCCTTTGTTCCAATCTTATCTCTTTTCGTAAAGGAAAACAAAAGTAGTCTTTACTTGTTTGTTTCTAAGATAGCTACCAATCTTAGTGGGAATAGTAGCTCTGAGTGGACACTATTCCTGGTAACAAAATGGCGACATCGCTGGGGAGCGAATAGATTGTTTGTTAGTCTATCTTTGTTTGTTTTATAAACTTACAGACAAAGCCTGAAGTCAAGCCAGCTAGCCTTAGCACTACATTTGTTATGCAAATGCAAAGTAGATCAATGCTGCTTTAGTCTATCTCCGTGTTTTATTTATAAATTGAGCAATCGATCTGCAAACGTCCTAATTGCCCTAAGTGGTGGCTCTAGTAACCTCCTTAGATCAGCCCCTGTGATTTACATTTACTGAACATCACTTACTCAGCCTAAATACCTAAACTAAACTGTAATTTGTGAGCAAAGACTGGTTAAAATTCTCACACTAGTACCATCGTACCATCCCTTCAAGGCAGTCTGTATGCATTAGACTTCCCGTGTGCAGTAGGTGCGCTGCATACTGGATTCCCTATGTGACAGGTGCGATGGTCAGGGAAGGTTGATTTTACCTTCAGACTTTGGTTTTTCTTCACTCTTTTCAGTTCTATTCTGTGGTCAGTATATCTCTGTGAAAACCCCCTTCTCTTCCATCATTCTGCCTCCATTGTGGAAATAACTGTAAGTGTTTTTATGTATTGTGCGCCATTTCCAGTTCTCTTTTGCAAAGAAGTAGCGTAGTCGAACTATTGTTTCTTAATCTGAAAGTGTCGTAAGTGTGGATTTCGGTCATATAAGATAATCCCATTATTCTTGATAGTCGATTATACTGTTACTTTTGTATATGATTTGAATTAGTAGTTTTCAAAGTGTCAAAAAATAGTTTTCATTTCGAAATCGCAAAGTGTCACCCTTATCTTCACTTCATTTTGAATGGAAATTTGTTAAGTATTATCGCTTTGAAAATAATTCAGATTTGCACTTAGCTTTCTTATCATCATTTATACATTAAGAAGGTTGAAAACAAATACATGCATTTGCATTTGCATTTAGACTGCTTGGTTTGATTTAGGACAGTGCATTTAGTGTGTGCTCTGTGCTCTTTGTTGAAAGACTCTCAATTTTCTTTCCTTAATCGCTAGGATTTCCATTACCAAAAGAATATTAAACAATTGTTTATCATCTTAGACTGCATTTTAGGAATTGTATATACATCACGCGGTGAACTTGAAAGGCAAATTTTTAAACAAGATCGACTATAAAATAAATTTAATGAATCTAAAAATGCTTTGGAACCTAACGGAAAACATCTAGAAGTCTAGGCTAGAGACGTATTTCGGCATCGTAAAACCTGGTAACTGTTTTTTTCATTGTTGGTTGGGTGATTCCTCCACTCTGACACGACAAGTTCCAGTACAGACTTGTGCTCCCACCTACCGTCAAGTATATATTGCGAGACCACAATAGGCTGCATCCTTTATCCTTAGGAAGCCGTGTCTGCCACCCTATTGATCACAATGCACTGAACACAGCATTCGGGAATATTGACTGTCGTACCGTAAAAATTATTATGCAGTTTTGCGATTGGTTTGGTAATCCCCTCTGCCTAGATTTCCAGAGAAGTCTCTTTCGTTCCTTTTCAGACTCCTTAAAGGAAAAGGTCCATCTGAGCACTTGTCACTTCAGGCTCAATAAAAATCAAAGGCGACTAGAGTCATCTTTTGTTTTTTC
>APFE030071925.1:23679-40253 GCA_000404065.3 Pinus taeda
AAGGTGAATGGTTAAAGCATAGACATTGGACAAGTATATTTGTATACTTCTATTTTAAACTGAAACAAATCCAGGGCTAAAAAGGAATGGATTGATTGCACTAGTCATCCTTCTATAACTTTCCAACATATGCTGGAGTAAACAGATTGTAATTTGGGTAATTTTTCTAGTTGCAAACGGGAACATACTTGTGTATTTGCAGGGTGGTTATGAGGTCCCTAGAAGTTATGAATTTGAATTTTTCTTGGTTTTATATATAGTATTAGGTTTTTTCTCATGCTTTCTGTGAATGGCACGGGTGAATTTTATCTTACACCCACTAGGTTATCGATATGTAATTTCGGTAATTTGATTTCAAAAGATATTTTAAAGAAATGCAATGATTTCATTTGTGTATTCAATAAACACAAGATTTTATAATTGAGTAAAATATTCGCCATGCGTGGTGAGAGATTCGCCAAAAAATTATATATACATATCATATTATTGATAAAATCGCCTTCCATTTTTCCTATATACCATGGAGATTCACCCATTTATTATACATGTAAATTTAAGGGGGGTTCTTAAAATTTTCCCTGATACTGAATGGCCCCTCTGTAGGGTACGATGGGTGAGAATGGACAAATGGCAAAGACAATTTGCGAGGTGGAAGATCATGGGTTCTTCCAGAAACTTCCCCTGTGACACTTGCCTCTCTGTTTTCGACTAGGGATGAGTAAGAGATCATCAGTCTCCAAGTGGAATCAAGAACGATCAGAGAGAGGACACTAATCAAAACCCCAGAAGATGACTCACCCCCCTACAAGCATCTATATATCGATCCCTCATCACAGAGATCCAGAGGCTGGAATCTTGTATCTTGTAGAGAAGTGTTGTTGGTTTTCTAGTGAAATTTCATAGTGTTGGGTGATCTAAGCTTTACTTGAGGTGAAGAAGGGCTTTCTTGCTGGAGGATGATGCTAGGTCAGAACTATTGGTTGTGATCCTCTTGCTATTCTTGATATTAATAAAGATATTCAAGTTTTCCTCCATATTCTTGTATGATTGATTGTATATGCATTTGTATGGTTAATACATATCTGGTCTTGAGTTATTTATGAATATAGATCTCTGATCTTCAATAGTAGTATTTTTCTTTGATTCCACAGGTGCTCTTTGAAGCTGGGCAGACGAAGAAGAAGCGGCAAAGATCTATCAGGAAGGAGAGGAATCAAGTAAGGAACCAAGCGCAAGACTAACGTTGGTGTCCTTTATTCCACTCTTATCTATTTTCATAAAGGAAAACGAAAGTAGTCTTTACTTGTTCGTTTCTAAGATAGCTACCAGTCTTAGTGGGAATAGTAGCTCCGAGTGAACACTATTCCCGGTAACGAAAGCCATTTTTCTCTTTTCTCTTCCAATTTTTGTGGTGTCAACGTTGTAGGTTTTTGATAGCTAGGGGCAACAAAACTTCCATCTTTATGATTATGAGTGGTAGGCTTCCTTGTTGCCATAATTTTGCTTTCCATTTTTCTGGTGAACTTGAATACCTTCTCCAATGAATTTGGTTCCCAAAGGCAAATCTCATGTTGGATTTTATCTTTTAAAGCCCCAATGAACACATTAATCCTCTGCTCCTTTGGAATATATTTTACCCTTATGTTCAATTTCTGGAAGTCCTCAATGTGCTACATCATTCAACCCTTTTGTTTGAGATTTATCAATTGGCTGAAAAAAGTTTTTATTTTTTTATCCTTATAATTTGGTATCATTTCATCCATAAACATTTCCCAAGTCACAACTTGTTTACGAGAGAAAAGCCATCAATATCATACAAACTAATTTCATTCCAAATATAAAGTTGTGATGCATACCTTTTGTGTGTTTTGTATATTATGGAGATCAAAAAAATGCTCCATCTGTAGTATCCATGTTCCGGGATCCTTGCCATCAAAATTCCTCATACCAATCTTTGGAATATGGTGGTTCTTCGATACAACATTAGAGTCTATGAAATCGTGATTAACATTTCTTTTGTTCTCATCATGAGTTTCCTTTACTAGCCTTTCGCCATTAGTAAGCATTTCTTGTAGAAACTTTTTCAAATTTGTCCTCAAATCTGTCTTCAAATATTCCATGCCTTTCTTTAAATCATCCATCTTAGCTTTCATGCCATCCATATTAGCTTCCAGGCAGTCCATCTTAGCTTCCACGGTGTCCATCTTAGCTTCTACGTCATTCATCTTAGATTCTACACCTTTCTTTAAACCATCCATCTTAGCTTCCGAACCTTTCTTTAAACCATCCATCTTAGCTTCTACATCTTTCTTTAAACCATCCATCTTATTTTCTGTTACATTTTGTGCGAGTGAAATTTGTTGCACTCGGTCTCGTAATTTTGATGTATCATGTTGCATTTCTTCCTCTTCTTCATGATTCATGCTAGAGCTTTCAGGTTGCTTACTAGGTGTTTCCATTTTCTTTCTTCAGGGCATAAATTATCGATAATAATGCTTCACTATGCGATTTGAATTCCTTCAAACAAATTTTTCAAACGAATCTTATGCAAAAAAATTTAAAACTGAACACACCTTTTTTCACTTTGTAGGAGCTCGATATTGAGTTTGATGTATCTCCGTAATTTTGGATCTCCCATGTGGTAACCCTTTGAGTAATCTTTCTAACCCCACAATTCTAGTCAAGATTGGATTATCCAATGAAGGGTTATGCCAAATCTCCTACGATGACCTGAGTATAGACTAGTTCAGTAAAGTGCGATTGTACAATGTGCCGCGGGTCACTGTTTCCACCTTAGGTTCTAAAAATGATACCCAAAAAAAACAACACTCTATCCTCTTTTTGTAACTTCTTAAGAAAATTCAATCTGATGCTTAGAGCAAAAGTTATGATGATTTTCCCAATGTGACTTGTTTGCAATGTAATTGGGGGGTCTGCAAAAATCCTAACTTCCTAAGATTATATCTCCGAAAATATAGTGATACCGGATATGAAATTCAGAGCCAAGGTTCAGAGCAATTTCTTCTCATATGGGTTTTTCTTCTAGCTTCTAAAATGTTGTAGCGAAAGAGTTATAGCAAAAATTCCACGATGGCATGTTTTAGATGAAATTTTGGAGATTGAAAAACCCTAACTTCCCCATATCATATCTCCAAAAATATAGCGAGACAAAATCTGAAATTCGGACCCACGGTTTAAGGAGATTTACTCTCAAATTTGTTTTTTTTAGCTTCTAAAACACCACAGAAAAAAAAAAAAAATGGTTATAGTGAAAATTCCACGATGACCTATTTGGAGCAGTGAATCCCTAGAATCCAAAGCTCTGATACCAAATGTTATGAAGCCATCTCACAAAAAGATATAAAATATATATCAACCCCTTAGAATTTAGCCTCTTTGAGGGGGCAAACTCCTTTACATTACACAAATGAACAATTCTTGGATGATTCAAATGAAAAAACCTCCTTTCTATATATAGGAGTCTAAGGGTTCACAATATAACCAAGTTGATCTAACAATAATAATATAAATACACAAAAATAACAATAGAGAGATTCTATGGGGACAATAGGGGCACAACAATAACAATAAGGGATACAACGACAATAGTAATGGGGGAATCACTAGTATTATATGGACCTAATAGTGTCCGTCTTGGCGATACGATCCTAATGCAAATTGTTTCATTGAAAATGGAGTTTGTATGAGAAAGATGTCATGCTATGATCATTTTGTCAAACATGCAAATTTTGGGTAGAGGTTGACTCAGATGTTGATTAGGTAGCCATACATCCCAGTCAACAAAAAGAATATTACACAAAATATTCCCATAATAGTCTCCACATGTGCCTCAATTGGGTTGTTACAAGTGTCACCAATGGATTGGTCAAGCTCATCTAAGGTGGACAAATCAGAGGCTAACACATGGCAAGCTAGAAGGCCACCATGTGCCCTCTCAAAGGTTGGGTAAAATTGTTTTGGTAGAACAAGGAATTGAACTAGTGACCTCAGCCACACAAGCATCTAGCATTACCACTACACCACAACTGCGCCACTTAAGAATCTATGGGAACACATTTTATTTAAAGTGTAATGTGGTGATGTTTGGAGGTGAGGAGCGAGCCTCGTGAGCTACCCCTCTTCCCATATGACCAATAGACCGAAGCTAAAGGCCCGTGCTAACACTAACCGCTCCAGATTAATGCACTAAGTGAGTTTAGTGTTAATTAATCCAAGATTATCACTTAATTAATTTTGGATTTAGGATGGAGGTATTTTTTTTGGGTCTTCTAAATCTAGAATTATGCCAATTTTCGCAAGGTTAACTAGAGTTTCAATTGTTTTGGTGGATTTTTCCTAGGGAAAACAGAAGAGGCCATAACTTTGGAATATTTTGACCGATTTTGTCTTAGAAAGAGTCATTCTTATATGAATTGGATGCTTTGAACACAATGGAATAGTTTGTAGAGGTAGAAAGGAACTTTTATATGTGATTTTTTGGAATTGAAATATAAGGAAGCCTGTGGCCACCATGAGAGGAGGTCAAGCCTAGATCAGCTAAAGTCCAATTGCAGAGCTTGCAAAGAACTATTTGGGGTATTTAGCTCTTTTGAATCTAATGGAGTAGGTTGCAAACCCATTAGGGCATTGTGGGTGCATGTAATCATAGAATTGACCATTAATCCAAAGAGGACCTAGCCATTGAAGGAAGTCCAAGGAGACGTAGCCTAGCTGGGGTGAACTCCTTTATCAACTTTGTGTTTATGAGTTGTTGTGTTTTACTTCTCTATATTTTACTTTCTATATATGTTTTCTTAAATAGCTAATTAACCTCATAAGTTTATCATAAAAGACAATCAACACTTGACACATAATCCTTCACATTATGGTTAATTTGAGACAATCCTAAACACATTTTTTTAATATTAATTCGGGAGCTTGCATATCATTAAAAAAATTTCCCAATATTTCACATCTTCATTATATTTTAAAATTTATCCAAATCTGTGACTTGAGAGAGAAAAAATGAGTGGAGACTCTCGTCGGGAGTGCTTCGAATCAAGGTGCAAAATCACAGACTCACAAGTGAAAGCATGTCATTCTAGAAAACGATGATTTTCTACTTAGTCTCAGATGCTTACAATTGAAAAATTGATATGCAGAGATATATAATCTCTCCATGAGGGGGATATCTTAGTGGGAGAATAAGATGAGAGAGGATATTTTATGTTTTCGACACAAGTTGAACATAATAAGGTTACTTTATAACACGCATTCAGGGAATAATGTAACTTCAAACTTTCAATGCTAAGACAAAACAAGAATACATATTATTCTGATTTTTGAATGACCTAGATGATTTAATTGAATGAATGCCTACAGGGTGGGAAATTTTCTTCTTCATAGATTCATACAAGTTAGCACCTTCCATGAAAACATGTCACTTTGGATTTTATTGAATATTTAATATATACCTTATGGTCCTATCCCAATCACACTTTAAATTGCATCCTATATACCTAACTTGTCCGATCCTTGCAAAAGGACAGGAAGGATGACTCCGTAACTGAGACATTTTACTCATGTTAGAAATTTTACTCCAGCATCTCGGTCATTTGAATTAGTACATTTGTATGAAAATTTAGTTAATAGGAAGCAATCATAGGAAATCAGTAGGAGTATTCATGGGAGTTAATATGGAAGACTTAGGAAATTTAACTGATTTTTGGGGTGAATTACAAACACTAATGACCAAACCAATGAGGAAGTCACCATTAAAGTAATAAGTTCTTAGTCTCATCCATTATTCATTTCAATTAACACTACACAATAAAAATAAATAAAAATCATTTTTTAGTTAGAGTTTATAGTTTCATTCTATCGTTTGTGACTTTGTTTTAATGTTTGGAATGTTCTCTTGGGTTTGTTTTATTGTATTTTTGTATGTATTAATAGAAATATTTAGTATGATGAAATCACCTAATCATGTGTGAAAAACATATATATAGATATACAATTCGATAACTGGGAATAAACAAGTGTACATGTGCATACAGTGTGTGAGAAGTAATGTAATCAGAGAATATGTTCGAAGATCATAGAGTAACATTTGCATTAAGTTAAATATGAAAACTAATAATGAACTTGATGCCACCGAGTTGAAGATGGAATTTCCATAGTTGTTGTCAATAAAAGATTAAGATGAGGATCCTTTGATCCCAATAGGAAGAAAACACTAGTCACTCATGTCTTATTGTTGATGTTGTTCTTGGAATGGGTAGGATTGGTCATGTCCAATGAAGAAGCTTCCCATATGATTTTAAATATTTATGTCTTCTCATTGTTAGTAGAAATAAAGAAAAATGTGGAAGAGTAATTCTTGTTAGCTAATGTGGAAATCATCTTAGGTTGTATATGATACTCTGCTGAAGTCCTCTTGTACAACAAAGAGAACCTTATCCATAGACCGAATCAATAGCAATTTCATTATTCAATCGTTCAAACTTGCCACAAAATCTATATTGATATTATACATTCAAATTGAAAATAAACCACTTATCTTGAAATGATGAACATCAATAAAATAGTCTATTAATTCCACAAATGGTAATTTTAGTAATGCACCCATCTTGCAATTATAATCCATGATATATGTATATTCTACAAAATGTAAATTTCAAAGTTTTTCTCACATAAACACTAATAAATAAATAAAATTACATAAACTTTTCACTTACATATTCTATGCTACTCTTTCCTACGCTCTTGCCTTGTGGCATTCCCATTGCAACATGTGGTGCAAATGCTAGTATATTTAACTGTGAAAATATGCATTCTGAAATGTTTTTAACTTATTCTAAAATTTGTAGCAATGAAAATGAGTTCACAAGAAACCTTATCTTCGCTGCAAATCCACTTTTCTGAGTTATTTCTCATGATCAATAAATTATGATGTTGGTGGTTTAGAGGATCATTCCTCTCACTAAAATCTAATGAATCTTCATGTTTGTCTTCTTGATTGCTTTCAAAGAGTATAATAAATCAAATTTATTTTCAGTTTTTTGAAGCTAAACTAATGCTATATTTTTGAAACATGGGCTATATATTCTCAGACAATATAATTTAATCATTGACTTTGTGATCTATGGTGACATATATGTAATCCTCCACATATGTCCTAGTATTGTTTCAATGCCAACAAGTATCGTTGAGGGGATAATGGAATGAAATGTAATTGTGACCAACAAAATGAATCACATAACATGAATAGAGTTAATTGCATAACATAATAACCAAGGATTTTAACGAATTCTACCAATACCAAGATTATGCTAACTCAATAACACTTACCATAAATATTTTCAAAGAAATACAAAAAGCATAACTTAAATACCATTTACAATAACTTAATAGATATTGGGCATTGTAAAATCTTCATTTAAAAATTGGGTCAATTCTTATATATTGTTTTAAATAGTGGCCAAACTTATAATAACCTAGTTATCAAGCTAGTAGTGGGGATAACAATAAATAGTTGTTATCTACCAAAGTGGGTTGACTCATCACTATTGTTAAAACCACACTATCTCAAATTACCAATTGATGGTTCTTAATGGGACATGATTTCACTCCTTCTAGATGCCTCTAATCCTTTGGGCGTTAACCTCTTTCTTTCTATGCAAAAAAACAAGCTTTTAACCAAACAAACCAATAACTCTTGCCATGTTATCTTCAAACCTAATATCCCATAACCTTTAAATTATACGCTTTCTATAGATATATATAATATTGTCCTCCATGTTTTCCTTTTAGAAAATTTTCAACTAAAATATTTAATTGAACCTTTAAAGATTACTAAAATCAAAATTTAACCTCCTTAAAGCCTACCATAAAAGCCTGAACATATCCATTAGAAGATTATTTTTCACCCTCACTCATGACGTTCAAATTTCATGTTAAATTTTAGTTTTATGGTTTAAAAGCTGTAAGGATATGTTTGTCACTAAATAGTTGAGATTTTCTTTTACTAGGAAATTTGGAATTGAGTTCATTATCTAAAGAGTTTCATTGTAATGGTGATGTTTATGAGAAGCTCTTGCATCAATTTTTAAGAGGTTGTTTGTAAGGAAGAAATGCTTATACTATTAAGGGTTTTGGGTACTTATTTTGATTAGATGTTGGGATGAGATTCCTATGTGTATGGCTAATTCTTTCAAATAAATATGTAAGTTAGGTTGAATAGCTAGTATATAGAAAATATAAATATGGAAGATGGAGTTCTTGCACATATTCTAACTTAGTATGAAAGAGATTACATATTTTGATTTGGTCAAATTACACAAAAATAAAAATAAAAACTAAATTAAATTAAATTAAAACAATAAAATAAAATATATATTTTTAAAGTCAAAAGAGATTTGATACATTTTGACGCTTGATCGATCTAGAATTAAGATGGATCTAGGTTAGTTTTAATTACTGAGATAGTTTGCTAGATCCAGAATTAAGATAGATCTAGGCTAGTTTTAATTACTGAGATAAAGATCATTTGAATCTACAACCATTTTGTAATAATAATAATAATAATATCCATTTTTAAGGTCACAGCCAAGCCAAACACCAAATTGGTGTATGAGACCCCCTTGTTTGTGGGACAATGGACCCACCTCTGTGCAACGATTTGACTGCTAAGACTACGAAGGCGTACATACTCTACCCCCCTCTGGTTAATATATGTTATAACCATAATAAACACTTCATGATATAAAAAAGACACTTAATAATGTAAAAAATGTAGTTTTCGTTTTCAAAAGAAAAATATAACAATTAAAGGAATGCCTATTAAGTTATATATATAGAGACGGGGGCTAATCTAAGATGAAATTGTCTTTTTCACTCTAATCTAGGGATACAACTTTAATTAAGATTATGATGTTTTGTTATTTATAATACATTTTTGATTTGATAAATAGATTCAATATTGCAAAACATCCTTGGGACACCCAAATTCTATAGATTAAACAACTTAAACTTTAGTTTTTAAAAAATTCTACTAGAATTTTGTTAAAATTAACCTAAAAAAATACCTTGAAAAAATCATTTTATCTATTAATTAATATATAATATATATATTTATATATATATAATATATATATATATATATAATATTCATAATTAAAGGAGAAATTATATATTAAACTACCATTATTAGTCCCTGCCTTCAGGCATGGACTATAGTAATCGATCACGATGGAGATAGCATTATTTTAGCTGCTTTTACTTCAGGATTATTAGCGATAAACAAAGTTCTCAGAAACATATTAATCTATCGTCTTATTTGGCCTTTTCTCGAGGACCGAAGCTGGACCGAGGCTAAAACAATAGGTTATCTTCTTTGTTTGTGTGATATTGTGAAACTTGTAAATCCTGGCGCGTAAAATAATGTTAGTATTAATTGAGGAAATTAAATGTTAGTTCAAACGGTGAGGAACATGCTGGTATATATGAACATATAACCATCCACAGGTTCCTTGCTACCCGGCTACACCTGGCTACTCACATGGCTACTTAAGTGCTTTTCTCTGCACGCTCTTTCCACGATAGCCTTCGCATAGTCTTCTGTGAAGTGCAGTTCAAAAGCTTCTTCATGGTAAGGTCTTTGCCCCCGTTGCATCCAGAGCCTCTAATTATTTGCGTCGTTCTCTGTAAGCGTGTAAGCCTGTAATTCTCTGCATCATGTAAGCCTGTAATTATTTGCGTCGCTGGTATCCTCTGTAAGCCTGTAAGACCTGTAATTCTCTGCATCATGTAATTCTCTGTAAGCATGTAATCATGTAATCCTCTTGCAGCTCAGTTACGTTTCTTTCAATCATCCTGTATTCCTGCAATCCTCTTGCAACTTAGTTATGTTTATAATTTGCATAGTTACAGTATGATTGTTTTAATCAGATACACGTTTGATAAACTTAATTTCTAAAAAACATTGCTGTACTTATCAGTTCTTTGAGGTATTATGTACATAAAGGAAGCCTTTTTTTTATAGCATGGAAAAATCACTGCTTTAAGCGTTTTATGATATAGCAAAAATGATATTTCATACATTGGATTGCTGAAACTAAAACTTAATTTCCTGAATTAAATTAGCAATTGTATATTACGCAGTAGCAATGCATTTATAAAATTAGATTCAGAAAGGAGAACTGGGGTTAGTGCACATACCATAGGTAGAAGGGTTGTCGGTTCTCGAGAGCTGATTGCGCACAAGAATGAGCTACTGTCTTCGCCGCTGTACTGTACAACTTGGCAAGCTTAGGAAGAATGGTCTGCTTGACCTGGACAAGGGAAAGTTTAAGGCTTCTGTATGCATTGACGAATTCAACAGGGATGAGATTCAACCTGAAATACAACTATGGCCGTTAACATTCACCTCCTATTCCTTAGGTTTCGTGACTTATGCATTTCAACTAAAGAGGCACAAGCTTCACTCAAATCAAAACTTAAAAGGACTTCCATGTACAGCTGCTTGATCCTGGTCTTGACGCGAAACTCCATACTGCTCAGCGACATTTTCAGAGGTGATACCCATGGGCAAAAGATAATCTTGTGCTTGTTTGAAAATTTCAACCTATCGCATGGCACGACACCAGAGCTATTAGTGCCCTTCACAAGATCAAGAACTCACATATATGCTTCAGGCAGGTAACTTATATAGACAATAGCAAGCTATATAAAACAAAAATATAGGAGATGGACAGAAATGTCAAACTGAAAATATTGAGAGAGTCGGAAGCCTTCTGTTTACAACATTATTAACTTTCATTGATGCTTACCCTTGAATTCAGAGAGCCTTACCATGCCATAGGGCTTACAGTCATTGACTCCAATCCTGCACCAATGCCTGAAGCCGACAGATTGAAATCAGAAACTTATCTAAATCCAAACTTGCTATGTTTAATCCAGTAGTAGCAATTCCACATTTTCATACCAATGTCATAAAAACTGGCTTTAATTGCAGCTGCAACATCGGCAACAGCTTGGAGACCTAAAGAGCATTGTCTATTGACAGTCCTGACAAGTACAGTCTCTGCAGAGAGGACATGGTAAGCCCTTGGGCGGTTTCATGGTTTTGATATTGTTCATACCCTTGGGCAGTTTCCTAATTTTGATATTGTTCATAGCCTTGAGGATTTTCCTGTTCTGATATTTTGCATACCCTTGTGCGTTTTCTTGGTTCTGGTACTAGTCATATCCACGAGGATTTTCCTGGGACTGGTATTCTGCATACCCTTGTGGGGTTTCTTGGCTCTGGTATTGTTCATACCCGTGAGCCGCTTCCTGATACTGAGCGTATGGTTGGGTTGTTTCCTCGTAGTACGGTCGGGTTGGTTCGTCAGATGGATAGCGTTCTTGAGCGTTTTCCAGGTTCTGGCAGTCTGGATATGGAACAGGCGGTTCCTCTAACAGAGGACCTGCATAGGTTTCGTAGTCGCATACACAAGCAGGTGGCTTGCATGCAATGCATTTGGGTAGAACTGCTTTATCTCTATAAACGTCATAAAAATTGCCCCCAACCGGTCCCACGACTCCATCTAAATAATGTTTGTTTTCCTGTACTCACTCCCGTAATGCCAGTATGTCAGTTAATTACAGTATTCGGGACTCATTTTCTCAAAATTTACCACCTCGTTTCCCCTATTTGTCATTTGATGTGAGTGCCACTTGGCGGGTACTTTTCCTATAAATTTGCGATGTCCCCGATACTGCTTCGAGGGGAATTATGATGGTGGTTCTTGAAAATAATTACCATGTTTATGCCGGTCACCAACTGAAGCGCTTACGACAAATGAGAGGAGAATTCTGAATACCTACATGACACATTTAAACTAAGTATAACGGGTGGACATATAATTACGATGTTTATCCTTAACACATTTACGCTTAGTACAACGGATGACGTTAATAATATGGTGTTTTTAAAAGCATACTCGTAAGAAGCGACTAATTAGAGCAGCAGCATGGGCATTTCAAGCATCGAACTCGGGACTTCTTGCGCTTGGACGTAGAAACTATGCAATATATTTTGAAATAAACCCTAGTGTTTTGTTTTTTCTAAGGTGAATGAGCAGGAAAGTGGAACACCTTTATCTTCGAAAATGTCATAAAACTAGGGAAACTAGGTAGGAAAGTGGAACTGCTTTATCTTTATAAATGTCAGGAATAGTAATTCGCTGTTGTGGAAACAATCACAACAAGAAATAGTGCAACACAATTAGGATGGAGGCATTTTAGAGCAGAGAAATATAAAATCAGTGTTGTGAAAGCCTGCAAAACAGGGTATGTGCTAAATAGGAAAGTCAACTTTGTCAGGATCTGCAACAAAATTGCTTGTTAGGAGGCGACGACATTCTGCAGAAATGTGGACATAATCTGGGATTATGTACTGCACCCCCAAAATTCGCTGCAGCTATGTACGCAGGCGTTCCCACAGTGGATTTCGGCTGAGAATGAAGCAAAGCAAGCAAAACAATGGTTTTTTTTTGTTCGCTGGTCCATGAAACAATGGCTGGCTAGCTCGCTAAAGGTAGGGACTAGCTGCCACTCAGCCTGCCTTGTTGAATTTATGAATTGATAAAATAACAACACATTGTATTGGATAACTCAGAATATCTAATCTTAAGATGGGATGGAGACACCATAAAATTTGAACTTGTTAATCAATAGTACTCTTACTATATAACAAAACACCAATCTTTTATTAATAACATTTTTTCAAAAATAATTTAGATATTATAATTTTTTCAAAATAAAATTAAATAATTCACAATAAATACCTACATTTTTATAACTCTCAATATTACCAATAAACATTACTAACATCGTTGAAGCTTGCTCCATAGCTTTCGTTAAGTGACGACTCAAAACATGGATTACGGTTATATCCATGATTCTTACACTAAAAGCAAATATTAATTTTCGCAAATGCCCACATATCTAACGGGTTAATTACGGAAATTGCACATGGCAATAACATATGAGTTGGTAGTAGGACCAATATGAGGGACATGGTTTGGGTCTGGATTGGGCATTGAATTTATAGGTTTCCAAAGGACATTGGGAAACAAAAAATTATTTATTTAGACGAGAATCGTTCTACATCGTGGAAGTATGAAATTACACTCCATGTTGATTTACATGGAACAAAGCTCAGCCGTGCCCATTGCTTGGGTAGATGGAGTTCGCATCAAATCTGGTCCAAATACATATATGAATTCGTGCCGGGATGCAAAACTGTCCAATGATATCTCGGGAGCCGGTGACAATCCAGCTCAGGTCCCACGAAGCGTGGTACAATGTCATTCTATAAACGTATCCAACTTTGCTTGACCATAACTGACTATCAACCTATATATTTCGCGTATGCTTCGCATTAGTGCCTCAAGAGTCCTCTGGTGCCTTCCTATCTGCATATTCTGTGTCCTCGTTTATACCATTATTCCTGGCAAGCAACATCTTGCAATCAAGATGGCCCGATTCAATGGAATGCTCATCTTGGCTTTTGCCTTTGCGTTGATGTGCTCATCCTCTATGGCAAAATCTCACTCACGAGCAAAGGCTCCTATTGCTGCAAGTCCCAAGCCCGCAGCGACTGTATCTCCCGCAAAATCTCCATCAACCTCTGCCCCTTCCGAAGATGCCAAAACGCCAAGCTCAGCCTCAGCACCGTCCTTATCTCATATTGCTAAGATTCCGGCCTCCGGCCCCTTGGCCGCAGGACCCGGTACCGCTTCACCACCGAAAAGCGCAGCCGCGGCGACAGCTACGTTAGAGAATATCATGGCCATCGTTGGAGCAGCTTTGCTTGGAGGAGCCACCTTCTTCGTCTAAACTCGTTAGATGGCGTATGCATTCTCTCCATTTAGGTGTGTTTTTTACGTTTTTTTTTATTAGTTGAGATCGGTAATAGCCATTCACTCCTCTTGAAGATGCAAATCTATTGTGGGTTGTTCGATCTGAGTCTTGTTTATGTCGGATTTCTTTTACAGTTATTCAATCCCACTGTCATGTTGATGGAGTGGACAACCAGCATATTCATTGGACATCCTTCATTTATAATGTTTCATGCACGATAAGTATGGCTGATTTTCTCTTATGGGGGAGAATGATTATTGTGTTTTTGTTGGAAATGGGCTGATTCTCTATTCATAATATTGCAACGAAAATAGGAGTGTGCAGTTGTCTTCCCTTAATGTTAGAAGATCTTGAATAATACAAAGACGTGGTGATCTGACTTTCTTCTGAGATGATTCCGAAACTGAACTCAGAATTACTTTTAGATCTTCAACCTGGATTACAACATTTTTTTTTTGTAGAATTTTCATAGCTTGCACCTGGCTGTCTGAATCATTTGATGACAAGATATTTAAAATATTATAACAAGCTCTTATCCACATTTCTGGGCATTGTTGCGGACTATCTTCCCTCTGCAACTAAATCTGCTCAGAGAGCAGAACAATAAACGTTTTCTGTTGTTAGATACTTGTCTTACGTGGGTCATACATGACAGCGTTGATATCTAACAATGGCATCTTTTACGTTTTTGAATCCATGATTCGAACATCTTTGTATATTATGTTAAGCCTTATCATCTTTATCGCGGCTTCCCATGGAAATCAAAATGCTGTGTAATAATCCTCCGTACATTTCTGATTTATATTTTGTCAGTCTAAAATATTGGTTCAAAACTCAATATTTTCTTATTTTTAACTAACAAATGAGTGTAGATCTATAAATTATTATTTTTACTTTTAAATGTTCTATAAATTATTATCTTTACTTTTAAATGTTTGTAGTTACAAATTAGTATTTTACAATTTCAAAATATTTCAATATAAAATAAAATTTCCCTCATACCTTCCACCGTTAAGAACCTAAAATGCAGTTTCAAATTAGTCAATGTTATTAGGTTATTATTTTTATAAATATTTTGGTGTAACAATATATTTGTATCGTTTGATTATGACGCAGATTGAATGCGTGTCACTACTAAATTGTGAAGCACCTTTTTTAATAGTAACATAAATCATTATATTTTACTTTATTGTTTTAAATAGTAATGTAAATTATTATGATTTATATTTTACTTTATTGTTTTAAATAGTAATGTAAATTATAATGTTTTACTTTATTGTTTCCTAGTAATGTAAATTATAATGTTTTACTTTATTGTTTCCTTTTTAATACTTAATAAGGAATTTAAAATTTTCCATTTAATATAAAAAATATATTTTTAATGGTTAAGAAATAATAAAATAATGTTAAATATTTTGAGTATTTTCTTAAATAATTTATTTTCCAACTGTATGGATTCAAGTTTTTAGAGAGGTTGGGAAACATATTATAATTCACGTGTTTGTGATATTTATAAAAGAAAAAGAAAAAAAAAGAGATATTAAGAAATTTGTTTAGGTATGTTGGTTAGGAACTTGTATTAAGAATTTGAATAGAATTATGAGTTCAAATCCACAATCCCTAATCTTTACATAGAAACCTTTTTTCAATTAGAGAGTTGATTGAGTTTTTGAACATAAAAAAATTTCTATGATGTTTATGTATATATATATAGTATATATTAATTATATATATATATATATATTATTTAATTTTTATTGGGTTGAATAAGATTTTGTATGAATCGGATCCCTATTGGGTATTTGAAACTTTGACAGCAAATTAGTTTTTACTAATTCGGGTTACAAGTTAGAAGTACTTTCAATTTACTTCACTATACCAATGTTATTGTTTAACATTTTGATATTATTATATTATTATATATAATAACTTATATTTTTTACTACACCTAGCCAAAGATCTTAATAGGTCTGGAATTTAGGAATGTAATCCTAGATTATATTTTGTCCTATATAGATTATTATTCATTTTTATAGATATTTTTAAAGAAATATATTATTTACCAAAAAATTATTCTTTATTATATATTTTCAATGATGTTTATAATTCATTTATTTAGATAATAATCTAAAATAAAATAAAAGTTAATTTAATTTAATTAATGAAAGCTATTTCACACCCTTCCTATCCTGATATTTAGCAGAAAACACATCTTTCCTCAATATCCATAATTGGAAAACAAACTTCAGGATAATTTATATATATACTTGATTGAATGTGTTTTAAATTAAATATATATGTATTTTTATAGCTAATAATTTGTGAATTTTGATAATTTTAAATAAATGCAACACATTCAATGAACATCTAAAGCTATGTAGGAAATTTTCTTACAGCGTAGTATGAGCCTAATACAAAAGAAATGTATTATTTCTTTTATATTTAATTTGGAGTTTACATGTATTCAGAAATTTTCTATCATGTTTTTGAAATAATTCTAAACTTAATTAAAATTTTAAAATTTGAGATAATTCTAAACTTAATTAAAGTTTTAAAATTATAATTTGTTATTGGAATAGGTTTAGATTTTGATTTGAATTTGTGGAAAACCTGTGATCAGTTGTGAAACCAACGTTTCGGACTACCTTGGTGAGTCCATCTTCAGG
>APFE030071930.1:0-59012 GCA_000404065.3 Pinus taeda
ACATGGACAAAGAAGGAATCCTAGAATTCCTTGTAAGTTGTGTGAAGGCGATCACGCCGTCCACCGTTGTCCCTTCCTTGAAGAGGCTAAAAGAGTTTTAGATAATCATCTGGTTTCACCGTTACGACTTCCTCCTGGATATCAAAAACTCTTACCGAGTCCTCCACTGGTTGAAAATCAGGCTGGCCCATCCTTGTGGTCAGGCAAAGCACCTATCGTTGAAAATGAACCTTCAGAATCCATACCAGACAAAAGTCAAAGGGTTGATACGGCAGTTGACCCAGTATTGCCTTCAGAGTGTTTATCTTCGAATGATACTGTCACTGAAAAGAAAGAGAACGACACCGTTCAAATTCTTTTCATCAAGACCGACTTCGATGAGCTTGGGGCCAGCCCCCCCATTCCTTTACCGCAGGAAGGAATTTCACCAGAGTCCTACCCCGCCGTATATTCTGTCCCATCACCAAGCAACCTAGTGGTTTCCTTCGACTGGAATCTACTAGGCAGACCCTGTTTACCAGCCAGTGTACCATTCAAAATTATTGTACAAGCTTATAGAGTGGTCATGGTTGGTACCATCATCGATGAAGGGGCTTCTGTGAGTATCCTTTCCTCAACTGCTTGGAAAGTGCTTGGTTTGCCACTGCTTTTGCCTGCAATGAGAAATATAATAGGCTTCGACAAGGGAACCAATCGACCTTTAGGGATCCTTCCAAATGTGCCCGTTACTTTGAGAAGTAAAATTGTTCACATGAATGTTATGGTAGTTCAAGGACCTTTAGATTACTACTCCTTGGATGCGACTATATTTATTGCATGGGAGCCTTCGTCTCCTCACTCTTCAGAGTAATGTGTTTTCCGCATGAAGGCAGAATGGTCAAGCTCGTAGACCAAATTTCATTCCCCAGTTCACACATCGCAAATAGTAAAATGCCATCCCTGAATGGTCTTTTCATGCAAGAAATGTCTCATCGGTCTCCAGTCCATCCACCTGATGAGCACAAGTGATTTAGGAAGGTGTGATTGAAACCCAGGGGGCATGCATCCTGGTCTACTTCAGCAGGAAAACTCTGGGTATAGGGTAGGTTTTGGTGAAGGATATATGACTAACCTAGTACCCGTTCATCTAGGAAAAGGTAATTAGACCGGATAAGATACCTCCATTAGAAGGTATGCCTTTCCCGATAGAACAAATGTTTTGTCTGCAAATTGAGGGGTAACCTGGAAACTCTACTTCGCTATACCTGGGGGCATGCAAACCTTTCCACATGCAAGTGAAGAGTGGCTATTTATTTTTTAAATTTGTATGATCTCTAACCCTTTAAACCCGTAAGGCTAGTTGTTTCCTAGCTTTCATAAAGAAAGGATCTGTGGCAAAGCTTTAGAGATGTAAGCCACTTGAAAATAGCATCTCAAATGAGACATTTTCATCATACGACTGGCGAGCAATGTTGTCACAGAGTTCAAGCTCTTTAAAAAATAAACTCTCCACGAGCAGTTTTAGTGCATAGTTCATGCTCATTAAAAAATAAACATAAGTCCTGAGCAAGTGTTTCTCCCCACATTTAAGCTCCTTAAAAAATGAACGGGTAAATAACCACTGTGAATGCATTATCGCTAGCTTTTGAGCCTTGGTCGTGTTCTCGCCATCACCTCCACTCTATTTTTAGCCGATCATTCACCCCTACATGATTGTTTACCCCTTCGAGGAACATCTGCGAAGAGTGATTCTGCTAGCCATCCTTGTAACTCTGCCGTGATTTGAAAATTCCAAACTTTTCCTAGAATCAGCTGCTACCCGAAACCATCACTCGTTCCTTGAAAACGAGTCTTCTTTAAGCTCTTTTCACCTGACTCGTGAAATATGAAAAGATTTTCGAACGATTGGCCTCTTCGGCTCGTTAAAAGGCATCGGAAGTGCTATCCTTCCTCTAGATTTTAATCATTTTGGACCTGAGGGATTATTACACAAAAATATCGAGCGCTTGTCTTGTTCGGCTCGTTAAAACTATAAAAAATTCATCCCTTTTGTATTATTTTATGCTTTTTCGGACTTAAGGGATTATACAACGAAAAAGAATCTTCGAAGTCTTCTTTCTGTTTCTTTCGAACTCTCTAAAATTTAAAGAGACCGAGTTATCTTTGTCGTTAAACTCATTAAACTAAATAGCGACAAACTCGTCCAAGAGGACGAGAACGAGTTTCACTGTCGCTAGGCTCGCTAAAATATAGCAATGGGTTTGCCCGAAGGGCGGATTATAGAACAAGCATATGTTATCCTGCTCAAGCTTGACAAAAATAAAGAGGTATTGATCAGCAATGACTGGGGAAAATTGGGAAGAAAACAAGAAGAAACTTTATTGGTAGCAAGTCGCTCTTGAACATGACACTTTCCTTCCGCATCCATGTTGGGTTGGGTTGTTCCGTTCACTGGTCCTCACCATTGGCCCATCACACCATCCATCTCTGGGGTTAACACTACCAATCCATCTTCAGTGTCATCGATATGTTCAAGAGAAGTCATTCAGACAATTCACTTGAGTCTCACACTGCAATTCATTCATGCTTCATTCCTTCATGACCGCTAGCTTGAACCCCCATATTGTCAGTTTGTTTTCACCTCCAAAATCATTTGCTTCGTTCCATGTCGTTGATGTGGGATTCATTAAGGCCCTCCTGTGACGGGTCGCTTCTTGTTGACATCAGCTCATTATCCAAGAAGTTGACTTAGGAACACCCCTTTAAGTACTTTGAAGCTTGCATGCCTCAATGGCAAGTTTCTCACTTTCGGCGATAGGTTTACATCAATGACCTTCGACCAAGAGATTTTGCATGGTGTTCGATGCCAAGTCCCTTTTTCACACCACGTAGATTGTGCTGTAGTACCTTGAGGGTCATTGTCATTATTGGTGATTCCTCTCGCGCCTGTTAATAGCTTACATCATTGGCTGGTAATCAGGCGATGTCTTTGCATGTTCGACTCCAAAACATTTTTCACATGGATCGACTTGTACTCCAAGTGAAGATTGGCCGAGTTTGAAGACCCCAGATCTAGTTTCATCCATCCGGGCTGCGATATATTCAGGAATATAAAAACATCCAATGTACATCATTGCCGAATAGATGATCATCCAAACCAAAGGATGATGTGTCCATATCATCAGTCTGTCACACAAACGATCGTCTGTCCTATGTACATGAAAAGGAGTTTATAAAGCTGAGCATGGGAATGCCCGCCTCAGCTAGATCATGAAAAAATGTTTTCATATAATGTATTGTATTGTATCTTATTACAGCTCACCTCCCAACTCAGAAAAACTTCAAATCCTCATAGTAAAGCATTTCACCCGACATCAAAAACGATTAACGACCTCATGCTTTAGGGGGCACTGTTATAGAAATTTTTGGGCACTTCAACCCCAATCACAAATGTCCATAAACCAAGGTCTCTTAAGTCCCTAAAAGGGTTGCTTCACTGCCTAAAGGAACAAGGTCAACTGATTACATCATCTCCCAGAAGTTCTCCACTGAAAACTGCTCATAAATGGTCAAAATTGGACCATACTGAAAGCTCCATGCAGGGGGTGTGATGCATATCACCTTCCCAATGTACAAGGTGCGATGCATACTGTTTTTCTCCTCTGTGGGGTGCGACGGTCGGGAATGGACAAATGGTAGGGACCAAAATGCGAGGTGGAAGATCATGGAATCTTCTAGAAGCTTCCCCTTTGACACTTGCACTCCATTTTCGACCAGGGACGAGTAAGAGATCTTCATTCTCCAAGTGGAAGCAAGAACTATCAGAGAGAAGAAACTAATCAATATCCCAAAAGATGAATCACCTCTCTGTAATCATCTATATATGGGTCCCTCATCACAGAGATTCGGAGGCTAGAATTTTGTAATCTATAGAGGAGTGTTGTCAGTATTCTTGTGTACATTCACAGTGTTGGGTGATTTTGCTTTTCTTGAGGTGAAAGAAGGGCTTCTTAGCTGGAGGATGATGCTGGGTTAGAGCTGCTCATGGTTTTAATCCTCTTGCTACTTTTATTTGAATAACGCTATTCTTGTTTCCTTCCATATCCTGGTGTACTTGTTTATATATGCTTGTATATGGTTAATGTACATCTGATCCTACATTATTTGTGAATTTAGATCCTTGTTTCTTGCATAGTAGTATGTTGTTGTGATTCTACAGGTCCCTTTTGAAGCTAAGCAGACAAAGAGCAAGCAGCAAAACTCTATCAAGAAGGAGAGGGAGTCAAGCGCAAGACTCAGGTTAGCCCTCTTGGTTCTCCTCTCATCTATTTTCATAAAAGGAATCAATATTAGACTTTGATTGTTTGTTTCTAAGATAGCCACACATCTTAGTGGGAATAGTAGCATCCATATGGACACTATTCCTGTATAACAATACTATCGGCCCTTTCAGCAACAGTCTGTGGAGCACACACTGAAGTCTCACTTGAGGTAGTAGGGGAGGGTGCTAGAACCAGGTTTCCGCACCATTGGGATGTCTTGATGTGGTCTGGAGGGGTCGCGAACCGTTCTACAAACTCGCATCACTCTGTACCGCTGTTGGGCTCTCACATAGATCCGTACAGATGCAATTTCTTATTAATGAAATTATTACAGATCTGATCCTCTTCTTACAGTCTTTAAGCAAACATTTTACAATAAAACCCAGTGTGTGCAATCACAATTCTTAAAAACAGTGCATAAATTCAGAACATAAACAATAGATAGATTCGTGATAAAGCACATAATGATTCATAAATTCTTATATTTATTTATCTTTTGTAAATTCAATTAGATCTGCCCTACCCACTCAGATGCAGGGGTCCATGCACACAGCTGCGGACTCTACCAGGCCTCTGCACACACAGCTGCAAAGGCTCTATCTATCTATAAACACCCTTTACTCAAACTTACAAATGCAGAGAGAATATTTCCTTTATAAACCCATAACATTCAAGATCAAAACCAAAAACTAACTTCTAACCATAGAGCCTTGCTCTATTTATACATTTCCATGGTTCGTGAACCATGGCAGGCCAACTTACTTTCTATCTTCTTACATTATTTTCAAGTGGAAAACCTTTTGACTTGACTTATTACAATTCGTGTTCCGCGCACCTCACGGAGCTTTTACCATACTTTACGCAAAATTGTGGGCTTTGAGCCCCAAAACCATTACGTGGGACCTCCACTACCCAACAGGCCCCCAACACAATCATTGTGGCTCATACCGAGTCACTCGGCTGGTGCAACAATCTTCGCACGGAGGTCATTCAACAACTTCTATGATTTTCTTACACTTGCAACAAAATCTTCCGCCATCTACTGTACCTGTTCTACGTGAGCCACGGAAGCATTAGTATCAGTTTCAGTTTCTTGTCTAGGTTCATATACTGCCTGCATGAGTGCCATCTTTCACTCAATGGTGGTGGACACCGCAAATGCCTCATCAAGCCAAGGTTGGATATGTTCTTTAATCACTAATTCCTTCTGCCAAGCGGTGTCAACTTGTATCTTAAGAGCCTGGGCCTCCCCGCAGTGTAATGGAAACTGTCTGCACGGTCCCCCTAACATTATCATAGGCTTGCTGTAGCAAGCTTGCCTCTGTTTCCAACCACTATAAGGTTGGGTCTTCATGTAGTGAAGTGAGCATCATAAGTGACTGATCCAACACGCCGGCGCACTCCTGCATATGATGCCTCTCCACTGCTCTGTGACCTCTGGTGGTGTAGAGGGCTGTGATTTCAGTTTCATTTTGGCGAGCTACAAGTTGAGAGCCAACTGGATCCTCACACCTTCTTCCTTTGCTTCGCGGAACCCACTAGCCGACTTGTGGATTCGTATGCCGATAGGTAAATCTGCCACAATCTCCAACTCAGGGGCACGACAACATGCTTCCTCCACAATTTTCTCCAACTGCCAATTTTGTTCTACCACTTCATCACGTTGGAGGCTCAATTGTTCTATGTTAATTCACTGCTCACTAAACTATACCTGTACCACACGTCCTTCCCTTGCACGTAGCTCCATCGTTGCGTTGTCTTGTAGCTGTTATAAGCTCTCATATGGGAGGGTAGCCAAATTTAATCCAGCCCCCATAAGCCAGCATACCACAACTCTATCCGCTACATTCTCTACTATCACTGCTCCTACCAGTAGTATGATAGTATTAGCCATTTTGGCCTGTAGCAGCTACTCAGTTGCTGACATACCCGTAGCTCCATGGGTAGTGACGATTCCTAGCTATGAGGCCCGTGCTCTGAATTCTTGCAAGTACACGTGGAGCACCCCTAACACAATATGCTTCTCTGCTATGGCCTCATTGATCACCTCCAAGGTGACTTCGTGAACTGTATCCTTGATTTTACGTGGGTCACCTTCAGTCAATGTGACAAGTTCCCCATCCAACTTAGACACCTTGGTCTTCTTCTGTGGCTTTGACTGTTCTGTTAGCCGTGGTCATTTTAAGGGAAAACTGGTGGTGGTTGGTGTCATACCTTTCGTCCCTGTATCCATGTTCGGCTCTGTAGTCACATTAGGACCGCTTTCGTCCTTTGTTATAGCAGCCCCTCTTGCTGTTGCCTTCCCTGTAGAAGCCTGCGCTACCTCTTGGGTTGCCCGTACTTCCGCAGCGTGCTTTTCATTTTGCTTTTGTTGTGCTAAGAACTTGGCCTCAACCTTCTCTTTTTGGATGGTGGTCTCATTGCACCCTACCACATCTAGTCTGCACCATTCCAGTGGCCAAGTATCCAATACTGTAAAAATAGCTTCATCAATGGCAATGAAAGGAAGTGTGGTCCACGTCTGTTCTAGATCCTTGCGCACCTGGATGTATACGTGGTGCATATCTGCCTTAAAATCAGCTACGTTCTTCACACTATCATAGATCACGGTAGATTGATGGGGTTGCCGGTTGATCCACTATTGGATGTTTGCTTCCGTTAGTATCCAGAAAAAATCACTTCCCAGATTCTTGCAGCGTCCTTCATCACCTAGAGAGACACCTATTTTGAGGCCTCTAGCCAATCCTGGTCCAAGGAAGGAAACTGACTATCTTCAGGTAATTCACTTGTAACCAAAAGGATGAATAACAGCAACCACGCATAGTGGAAGGTCTTACCCTCCTCTTGGGCCTCCCTGCAGTTGGTCAGAAATTCGTCACAGAGGAACTGCGCCCAATTGAACCATTCCCCTTCTGTGCATTGCTCAGCTAGGATGATGACTATTGCTGGGACCTTGTAGCCTCAACATTTCCGCGTCACTTTTCCTGCCAGCAACTAGGTAGCAATGTAGACCCCTTTGTCTGAAATACTGTCAATAGCATACCTTCTCTGCTTTTTCTCCAATTTGTATTTCCTTTTCATGGCCTCCGTCATCATCAAATCATCACTCATATCAATGATTTCTGCAGGGTCCCCGCCTTCACAGGGAAGCCGAGAGATCCTATGAATGAGCTCCACCGTGATGGGGACGGGTTTTTCTATCCATAAGTACCCATCATGTACTAGGCAGAGCAGTTGCCTGATGACCAATATTGTAATGGGGGGCCGATGAAAATGTGGAATTGACAGGAAGCAGAGTAGCCCAACCTATTCTACCTTTCGCAGCCATTCCTATGGTTGTAGTATCATAACGGCCCCCTCCGTGCTTTGTTCCATTATTTCTCTAGTTTCCAAATGCGGAAACATCTCAGTATCCGCAAGGTCCCAGTCTTCAAATTTCATTGTAGAGATGCCACCGGTCGTCGTTCCTTCAAACAAAATCCCTTTAAGGAGCGACGGGGTGATGAGTATGCTGTCAATGACATCCAAATCTTTAGGTATCTTGGCCTTCCCTTTCCTTGGAGGAACATATTTGGGTTGCTTTACTGGTTGGATATCTGCTTCTGTTTCTTCTTTGGGTTCTATTTCTTCTACATAGGTCATAGGATCCTCTTCCTCTTCATCGCTCTCAATAGTAATGGTTTTTCCTTTCTCCTCCATCGACAATTTTTCGAATTGTGGATTTCGTGGAGACATATGGAATGGTCCTACTACCTGTGGGTTCTTCTTGGCCTACGAGGTCGTCGGTGATTTAGGTATTTGAATTGTAACATCCTTGGCTGTGGATATCGACCTGAGTAGGGACTCCTGTATTACCTTCGGTAGGTCTTTAAACCATGGGCTTCCTTTCACAACTGCCTCATTCATCCTATTCTACTCTATTTGAACCCTGAACAACTTACTATGAAAGGGGCTAAAGGGTGTGTGGTAACAATCCACCTGTGCTTTATATACCCTTTCAACTTCAAATTTGGCTATGCTCCTCATTCGTGGTGTATTAATGCGATTTTAGTGGTAAATCCATTCAGCCCTGTGTCTTAATGGCCTGCTGCCCCCTCCTCGGTGTCTTAATTGGGCCATCTTGTCATGAACAATAGTTGCAACGGTCACCTTCCATCCTTCCCATGCAGCAGCACAGTCCCTAGTACATGGATGTGTTCTATGCTTTTGAATGTCCCTACGTGCCATGACCGAATTGTGCAACCTTCCTACATATTTTTTTATAGTCCTACGCCCTCATTCAACTACATGGAGTGCTGGGACTGGGCCTCCTATAGATAGTCAGGTGGTCGCACCCCTTGTGTGAGCCTTCCTCTTCCTTGCTAGCTCAGGCTGAGGGCACCCTTCACATACTTTTGAATTAGGTAGCTTATTGTAGTCTAGGCTCCCTTGTTCAGTAGGATGCAATCACAACCATGAAAGGAGGGTCAAGGCTCATTCTAGTATCGTAGGAGGCTGACCAGGTCTGGTCCCCTCATTTGCAAGTTCGCGTTGCCTATTTGTGTGACTCCTAATTTTATTTTGTAAATTTCTTCATCCAGCCTCACGCTTTTCCTCCTGAGCCTTGCCCCCACTTCCTCTAGTTCATGGAGTATCACGCTACCGTGCCAAATGGCTTCCTGCAAATGTGGGATCCCTTCGTCCAGGTCTTCTAATTTCAGTCGAACTACAGGGGCAGTGGTTAGGGAAATTCTCTTCACTTCTCTAGTTTCATCGCATCTGACCGTGGATAGAGTTCTCTTTGCACACCCTACTTTGTTTGTCTTCTTATCGACCTAGTGAACCCTTGTTATGTGCATATTCAGTTAGGTCAATGGTTGTACAGCATACAGCTGTGACCTCCATTGTATATGGGTGCCCAAACTGCTTCTTCATAGCTACCCTAACTGCATTCGTCGCAGAAGTCCTCCAACCCGTACCTGCAACCGCCTTCTACCTTCATGCTTATTCCACCTTATCTTCCTATGTGCATGCCACACTGTCACATGCAATGCTTCTTCCATCACACCATGTTGCTTCTGCTCTATGATTGAAGTTCTGCAGAGGCTAACGAAGTCCTCCTCATTTGTTGCGCCATCATCTGCTGGTCATTTCCATACCTCAGTTGTCACGCATCACAGTGATCTAAGAATCATGTTATAGTTGAGTTTTGTGACTTCGTGCAATCGGTTCTACCATCAATTGTTCTCCTCATCTGAATCCGATGTGCAAGAACTATCACGCTACCATGAGATTCTCTCGTCTGCTGTGGGATTCACTCGATCCTAGTCTTGCAATGTTATCTAGTAGATGCAGTCTAGTTCTTCGTCACTGTCCTCGTCGCGTACCAGCTCGATGTAGCACGCTCCTTCAGCCAGATCCAATGGAATTATAACACGGAGTGACTTTTTCTCGAATGTCATCTTTCATCTTTTGAAGTTTATGACCCCATTCATGTCCGTGCCCTAATCTATTCCTAGCAACACAGGGTATGGGTTACTATCATCAACAATTTCTATTACTTCAAAGTTTGTCTATGTACTTACACCTTCAATGTCCACTATCACCCCTTGTAATCTTCCTATTGGTAAGATCTTTTGCTGGTTGGCTATTCGCAATTGAATAGGAGACCACTGAAGTGCAGGCCTGCACATGCATTCCCACATTTTCTTAGGCAACACATTCGCATCCGACCCCAAATCCAGGATGATGTGATCCATCTCATACTCACTGATTTGCGTCATCATTCACATCTCCCACCCAGTGCAAAGAGCATGTTTTCCAAATTTTCGAACTGTGCACAGCTCCCTTGATCCTGCACACCTAGTGATTAGCTCTTGCAGTCCTTTAATTTCCTTATTATCACGTAGCAGCTTCATACATGTCTCTAAAAAGGTAGTAAGCATAGAGGGATCCATTCCTGGCTTAATTATATCTCTACTACCTGGAGTAGAGGCTTTTGTGAAGCTCTTCTGAGTTTCCTTAGACGTCCCCTTCACATGTTCCATCTCAAAGTCAAGTTCCTTTGTAGGAGCATCGCGACCCTTCCCATTTTCTCTAGGTTTTTTCCTCGCATCTCCCCCTATAGTTGCGCTGCTCCTCAGTACCATTTTTACGTTGGGGTCCTCTTCGCGTGGTTCAGACCCCATCATTTGGATATTTTGAGTTGGAGTAGGCTATAATACTCCCTTTTCACGCATTTGGGAAATCAGCATCAGAAAATCTACCATTTCATGGTCAAACTGCTCACAGTATGGACGAGATATTCTCGTTGGGTTAGTATAGTCGTGAGCGTAGTGCCATGGCCCTCTATAATTATAATAGATCAGCTTTTCGTGGCCTCATCTAGGCCCCATTCCTCCTCTTCCTCACCTGCATCCTTGGAATCCACCGCATGTCCCTGCAGCTGGGTCAAAACCCCACGCCTCAGTCTGCACGCCTCAGTCTGCATTCGATAGGCTAGGGTCATCTCCATCATTAGCTCATAGCTTCGACACATTCACTCCTCATACCCCACTGATCTACAGAAGTTGAAATACAGCTACTGTGGAGTCTAGGTATACTTCTGCAACATGTGATAGTTGTTTGTTGCGTGCTTTCCTCCTACTTGACAAATCACGCACTAGAGCGCGGGCGCCGCACTTGGCCCTGCTTGTACCTCCATCCTTAACGACATCAGCCCCCGTCCTGCCAGATAGTTTGCGAATATGGGGCAGTGGTCCTTGTCGTGACCTTGACCTTTGCATTTGATACACCCCACCTCTATACGTACCTCTTTTCAGGGCACCCTTTCTTGCTTCAAAATTTGCACTTCTAAGTATAGGTTTTGTAGTTGCACGTGGATTTTCTAAACTCCCAACCCTAGATTCTGTATTGGAGTTTCATGCAACCTAATTGTTGTCTCTAATGCTTCATCTTGGGTTGAGATCTTTTGCTGGGGTAACTCCATCCTCAGATGTGGTGTCAAAGATGCCACAAACCACACGCAGTGCTGCGCATCCGTCAGCGTCATGTTAGCCTCGTCATTGTACTCTTCAATATCTAATCCAGATCCCATGGGGTTTCACTAGGCAACATTGTGATCTCCTTGAACTCGATAATCGACTGTGTTTCTGACTTTGGCTTGCTAAATTCTTTGTTCAATGCATCCTGGATCACCGCTATTCCTACATTAGGGTGATCGCTCAAGTACTTTATATACCATGTCAACATGCGGTCATGTAGCATGCTAACTAGAGTATCCTTTTTTATGTTATCGTCCATTACACCTTGGCTTCCCATACACCCCTTACCACAAACCAAAATTGATTTGGTTCCTTATTTCCTATGCCTCTAAATACCCACAACTTGATTGCACTCACCATTCCAACCCTCGATGGTGGTGGATGTGGGGTAGATGAAGATGGGTTTGATGTAGGTGAAGTAGGTGATGGCATGGACAGTGATGGTATTAGTGGAATGTGCTACTTTATCAATCGGACTGTGCTTCTCAAAGAAAACCCTGCGAGCTCCTCTGCGCTTTCTCGCAAGAGAGAAATGATAAGATTGTCTTCTAATCCTTATGTCCCTCGGTAGCCTCTTCCACTCCTTATTACCCCAGACATCAATGGATGTGCATAACCCATTTTTCACATAACAAAATTTTAATCCACGTATTCAACGATTTGATGTACTTACCCTGCAGTCCTTAGAGAAAGCGCCTTTCTACTTCGCTGTAACTTACAGTTGTGTCTATAACGAATTTGGTGATAAACCCTCCTATTATTCAATCCAACCAGTGGTCTATTACCCGTATGATTTTATACTCAGATGCTTCTAGCCTACACACCAACTCTAACGTCCACACAATGGGCTGATCCAGTCTACACCTTTCGTGATTATTAGTTAGCCTCGCGATCCACTCATACAGTTCTATTGAGAAGGACATGAAAAAGATCTCGTGGATCTCTGTGTATATGTGTTATAGACATATTTGGGCACATCAACCCCAAAATTATATGTCGTTGTATTAGGGCTCATCAACCCCCAAAAGAGTTGTTTCATACCCTAAAAGGAACATAGTCATCTAAATAAATCATTCCCTAAAAGTTCCATCAGAGAAACCATCCAGAAACTGCCTAAATTGAACCATACTGACTGCTCCACTGGCAAAGTGAGATGCATACTAAGTGGTACACTACCAGGGTGCGATGCATACTATTTAGGCCTTCTATAGGGTGCAATGGGCGAGGATGGACAAATGTCGAGGACATTTGTCAGTTGATTGTTCATGAAATCTTCTAGAACTTTCTCCTATGCCACTTGCCTCTTTGAATTCCCCCAAGGATGAATAAGGGATCTAAGAAATCTCCAATCCCTTCTCTTATGGAACCCATTGTAACAAGTGGAATGACACTAATCAAACGCCATGCATGACTCACACCCTTGCACACATCTATAAATGGATCCCTTAAATAAGAGATCTGAAGGTTAGAATATTGTGAATTGCAAGGAAGTGTTGATAGTTTGTAATTGAGGAAAGAGCATTGTATTGTTGGAGTGATCTTGCTATTTCATGAGGTGAATAAGGATTGAAGCTGGGAGGATGATGCTAGATCAGACGACTGGGTTATAATTCTCCCTTCTATTAATAAAGTTCTTCAAGTTTTCTTCCATATGATTGTGCAATTGTCAATGTTATCATTTGCGAATGCTATCATTTGTTCATTATATATCTGATTCTGTAATGATTATGTTGTAATAGATCACGATTCTTTGACAGTTATTTGTTGTTGTACTTGTGTAGGTACTATCAAGGCGTGTTAAGTACAGGGAGGAGTTGCAGGCTCTGTCAAAGGGGAGAGAGATCAAGCAAGGAATTAAGCAGAAGTTCCAAGTTGGTTCCATTCTCTTTCTCTTATCTGTTACACATAGAAGAAATCGTTGAATTGCCTTAAACTGTTGTTTCTAGGGTAGCTACCAAACCTAGAGGGTTAACATTCTTTAGGAATACTATTTTTCCCAGAAACAAATTGGTGACTCCGCTAGGGAATTAATAGATGTTTGTTTGTTTTATAAACTATAGACAAAGTCTGAAGTCAGCCAGGTAGCTTCGAACTTCTCTTGCTCTGCAATTGCATAGTAGATGAATGCTGCTTCAATCAATCTCTGGTTTAGTTTATGAATTAAACATTTGACTTGCAAGCACATCTAGATGCCCTTTTTGGTAGCTCAGTAACCTCCCAAGATATTCCTTCATACTTCGCTCTTTACTGTTCATCAAAGCCCAGCTTAACTCACTAAAAATAGCTGCACATCTAAGCCAAAACCCATTTCAGTTACGCTCCTTGGACCATCGCACTGTCTTCCACTGTAACTCAGTATGCATCACACCTCTTAAGTGTAGTAAGTGTGATGCATCTATGTTTCTGTGAATCCCAGGTGTGATGACTAACTAAACTCTTTTTCCATTCTAGACATTGAGGGTTTTTGACCTTGTTTTCAGTTTTGTTTAGTTGTTTTGCTGCATATGAACAATACCTCTTTACTGAAACTCACTTGCATCACTTATATTGACTTCAAATACATTAGGATTAGTGAGTATTTTTGTGTGTTTGTTCATCATTTACAATCCTTTGTCGAAAATTTGTTTAAATCGATTTGTCGTTTTGATACAAAAAGTGTCGTAATTCTCATTTTGTTTCAAAAAGAGAAGTGTCATGAATTCTTCCTTCCCTTGATAATCAATTGAACTTTTCTTCATATATTTGACTTGATTTTTTTATATTCAAAGTGTTGAAACCATTTTTATTCAAAATTGAAAAGTGTCATCGAGTCTTCCTTTCTCTTTTGAAGAAGAAATTGTAGAAAATGTCATTTTGAGTAAAATATTTCAGATCTTTGCTGCATTTAGTTTCCTCTTTGGCATTTTTCACATTAAGGAGAACGAAAACAAATAAATGCATTTGAATTTAGCATATTTTTTGGTTTGTGTGCGAAAATATGATTTAGGGAAATGCACTAGTGTGTGCTCTTTGCTCTTTGTTTAAAAGCATTGTAATTTTCTTTCCCTAGTAGCTAGGATTTTCATTGCTCAAAATAAACAAATATTTTTTATCATTGTAGATTTCATCTTAGGAATTTTAGATTATCATCATGTGGTGAGCCATTGAAAGGAAAACTCTAAAAAAGATCAACTTTAAAATGAATTTCAATGAATCTAACAATGCTTTGGAACTTAACGCAACATATCTAGAGGTCTAGGCTAGAGTCGTGTTCCAACGTCGTTAAAACTAGTGGCTATCGTTTTCATTGAAGGTTGGGTGATTGCTCCACCTTGATACGACAAGTGCTAGCTTGTACTTGTGCTCCTCGTACCATCGCGTATATATTGGGAGACCACAATAGGCCTATATCCTCTATCCATAGGAAACTGAGTCTACCACCTTATTGATCGCAATGCACTGAACACAGCATTCGGGAATATTGATTGCCATACATAAGTCCTTAGTAATTTATTTTTAATTTATCACCAAGGTGTATATTACAGTTTTTTTTGGTAATCCCTCTGTCTAGAATTTCCAGAGTAATCACTGTCGTTCCTTTTCGACTCCTTAAAAGAAAAGGTCCATCTGAGCACTTGTCCTTTCAGGCTCATTAAAAATCGAAGGAGACTAGAGTCATATTTAGCTTTTTCTCGACTCTTAAAAACTGAAAACGCAAAGTTGTGTCCAAGTGTCATTAAATTAATTGAATTTGGAATAACATCCCTGTTCCTTGTTGATCTTACATTGAGATATATGTAGAAAAATCCAGAGTCCACCAATCAAGGAATCCCTTTTGAAGGGAATCCTAGTGCTTTGCCTTCCTTCGGAAATATTGGTGCTCCTTATACGGCTACATTATCCCTTCCGGGACTTACCATTGGCCTGCTAGTATGGCTGATTTCAACTTCTTTGGTTCAAAATGGGATTACACCTTCAACTGAAAAAAATCAACCTCCAGTTGGTCCTTCACCTTCTTCCTCATTTGTTTCTCTGTCCCCTTATTCCTCTTTGCTTGGTGAAAGTAGTGATACTAGTAACCACATGGCTAAGTAGAAGAAGAAAGGGAAGGAGAAGAAGAAGAAGCTAATTCAACAAAGGGGAAACCAAGCAACCATTGCTTTAAATGCATCATCTGATGAAAATCCGTCCATTAAACTTCCCAAAGCAAGATACCATTTTCACCGAGACTGTCGTTACTTTCCTCAGATCCTGAAATAATGGTCTTCCCATTCACACCATCAAGTGTCATCAACCTCTAGAGATCATGTTGGTAACACACCATCAACTAGTGATAGTAAAGTTCATGGATAGAAGGGAAAGGTTAGGATTCCATGAAGGTTATGTGAAGGTAACCATTTCCTTCACCCTTGTCCCTTTTTTGATGAAGCCAAAAGAGTGTTGGATAATCGTCCTATTTCACTGCAGCAACTTCCATCTGGTTATAGGAAACTCTCCTTAAGTCCTTCACTAGTTGAAAAACCGACTGAATTAAATCAACCGTTGGTCAAAACCAATCTCTTTGAATGTGAATCTTATGAGTCTCTACCCGACCAAAGTCAACAGGTCGAGGTAACAGTTGACCCAATTTCACCTTCAGCTAATCGTACCTTTCCCGAAGAGAGTGAAAATGATACCATTCAAGTTATTTTCATTACTTTGGATTCTAACGACCTTGGGGGCAATCTACCTATTCCATCAAGACAGGAGGAAATTCCTCCAGTTCTCATGACACAAGGGGTCAATTATCCCATTTCTTCAGTAACCCTTCCAAGTAGTCTAGTCACTTCCTTTGATTGGGATCGACTAGAAAAACCACGTCTTTCTTCGTATGTACCTTTCCAGATCATAGTACAAGTTTGTAAAATGATCATGTCTGGCACTAGTGAGTATCCTTTCCTCAACTACTTGGAAAGCACTTGGTTCGCCACTGCTTATACCTGTTACATAGAATTTGTTAAGCTTTAACAAAGGAACAAGTTGACAATTAGGGACCCTTCCTAAGTTACCTATTACTTTGGGAGGACAAACCATTCGTCTGAACGTGATGGTAGTCCCAAGGCCATTAGATTACAATTTACTTCTTGGGCGTGACTATGTTTATAACATGGAAGCTATTGTTTCAACACTCTTCCAAGTGATACATTTCCCACATGAAAGCAAGATTGTCACTGTTGACAAGATTTCATTTCCCAGTCCAAACATAGCTCCAAGTCAATCATCATCCCTAAACAGTCCATTTACATCAACGGTATCACTTGAACCTTCATTCCATCCACCTAATAACCATGAGTAGCCTAGTGAGTGTAATGAAGCTTGGGAGGCATGCGCCTAGTCAAAAAGATAGGTTTCCCTGTAGGTTATGTGATTGGTCTATCACACCATTAACCTTTGTCTATCTGAATGAAGCCAAATAGGTGTTGGATAACTGTCCTACTTCATCGTAGTGACTTCCATATGGTTACAAGAGACTCTTCCTTTCATCATGCTGGGGGCATGCAAACCAATCCAAGCATAGTTTCCCATGGTTCAAGATTGTCTAAAAATGAACCCATTTTCAAGCATAGTTTTGTCGTTTTGAGCTTGTGTAAAAATGAAACTAAATCCAAGCATAGTTTTTTTTCGTTTCAAGCTTGTGTAAACATGAAAGTGAATCCAAGCATAGTTCCCCATGGTTTGAGCTTGTCAAAAAATGAACCCATTTACAAGTAATTAAACTTTGTGATTGCCATTCTATTAGCCTTTTGAACCTTTGTTGTGTACATCCCATCACCACCATCCCTTTGGTCGATCATACACTTCCACTTGGTTGTTTTACCCTTTTTTGAGGAACAGTTGCAATGAGTGGTCTTATTAGTCAACCTCTTCATAGAAATCAACATGTTTTGAGAAGTTCAAACATCACTGGAACTAGTTGCTACCCTAGACAGCACTCGTTCCTCAAAATAGATTCCTCTTTAAACCATCTTCAGACTTGTTAAATATGAAAAGATTGTCGAGTGCTTGTCTTTTCTAGCTCGTTAAAGTATTGGAAATGTCATCCCTCCTGTATTATTTTATCCTTTTTTAGACCTAAGGGATTACTTTATGAAAAGGAACTTGTGGAGTTTTCTTTTCATCCTTTTTCAAACTCTCTAAACATGAAAAGGACCAAGTTATCCTTGTCATTAAACTTATTAAAACAATAGTGACAAACTTGTCCATTTAGACGAGACCGAGTTTCACTGTCGCTAGACTCGTTAAAACATTAAATAGCGATAGGTTTACCCGAAAGGTGAATTATAGAACAAGCATATGTTATCTTCCTCAAGCTTGACAAAAAGAAAGAGGTACTGGTCAACAATGACTGGGGAAAAAGGGGAAGGAACTTGAATAATTTATGGTAGCAAATCGCTCTTGAACATGACACTTTCACTTCATCATCATTATTGAGTTGGGTTGGGTTATTCCGTTCACCAGTCATCTCACCATTTGTCTTTCATACCATCCATATTTTGGGGTTAATGCTACCAATTCATCTCAGTGTTGCCGACATTTTCAAGAGAAGTCATTCAGTTGAAAAATCACCATCCATTTAATGTCTCATCCACCGCAATACTACTAACCTTCATTTTTTTCATGACTGCCATTCCTGAACCTAGTGTCGTCAGTTCATTTTTCACTTCCAGAAAATCATTTGCTTCATTTCATGTCGTAGATGTGGGATACATCAAGGCCCTCCTACGATGAGTCGCTTCTTGTTGACATCAGCTCATTATCCAAGAAGTTGACTTAGAAACAACCCTTTTAGTGCTTTGGAGCTTGCATACATCAATGGCAAGTTTCTCACTTCCGGCAACAGGTTGACATCAATGGCCTTCGACCTAAAGATTTTGCGTGGTGTTCAACATTGGATCATGTATTCACACCATGTGAATTGTACTATAGTACCTTGAGGGTCATTATCATTATCGGTGATTCCTCTCACGTCTGTTAACAACTCACATCATTGGTTGGTAATCAGGCGATGTCTTTCCATGTTCGACTTTAGAACATCTCATCACATGGATTGACTTGTACATCGGTCGAAGATTGGATGAGTTTGAAGACCCCGGATCTAGTTTCATCCATTCATGTTGCGATATATTTAGGAATATAAAAACATCAAACATACAAAGCCTCTACACAGATAGTCATCCTAACCATGGATGATGACTCTATATCTAAAGATTCACTAGTCTATATGTGTAGACAACTATCTGATCTATGTACATGAAATGAATTTATAAAGTTGAGCATGGGAATGCCTCCCTTAGCTAGATCATGAAAATTATATTATGATGATGTATTGTATTGTAACTTATGCAGGTCACCTTCTAGTTTGAAACTTTGAATCCTCATGATAAAGCATTTCACCTGACATCAATATTTACGACTTCATGCTTTAGGAGGCAATTGTTATAGACATATTTGGGGACATCAACCCCAAACTTATATGTCGATGTATTAGGGCTAATCAACCCCCAAAAGAGTTGTTTCATACCCTAAAAGGAACATAGTCACCTAAATACATCATTCCCCAAAAGTTCCATTTGAGAAACCATCCAAAAACTACCTAAATTGAACCATACTGACTGCTCCACTGGCAAAGTGCGATGCATACTAAGTGGTACACTACCAGGGTGTGATGCATACTGTTTAGGCCTTCTATAGGGTGCAATGGACGAGGATGGACAAATGTCTGGGACATTTTTCAGTTGATTGTTCATGAAATCTTCCACAACTTTCTCCTATGCCACTTGCCTCTCTGAATTCGCCTAAGGATGAATAAGGGATCTAAGAAATCTCCAATCCCTTCTCTTGTGGAACCCATTTTAACAAGTGGAATGACACTAATAAAACCCCATGCATGACTCACACCCTTGCACACATCTATAAATGGATCCCTCATCTAATAGATCTGAAGGCTAGAATATTGTGAATTGCAAGGAAGTGCTAATAGTTTGTAATTGAGGAAAGAGCATTGTATTGTTGCAGTGATCTTGCTATTTCATGAGGTGAAGAAAGATTGAAGCTGGGAGGATGATGTTGGATTAGACAACTAGGTTGTAATGCTCCCTTCTATTAATAAATTTCTTCAAGTTTTCTTCCATATGATTGTGGAATTGTGAATGTTATCATTTGTGAATGCTATCATTTGTTCCTTATATATCTGATTTTGTAATGTTTATGTTGTAATAGATCACGATGCTTTGACAGTTCTTTGTTGTTTTACTTGTGCAGGTACTCTCCAAGCGTGTTAAGAATGGGGAGGAGTTGCAAGCTCCGTTAAAGGGGAGAGAGATCAAGCAAGGGATTAAGCGGAAGTTCCAGGTTGGTTCCACTATCTTTCTCTTATCTATTACACATAGAAGAAATTGTTGAATTGCTTTAAACTGTTGTTTCTAGGGTAGCTACCAAACCTACAGGGCTAGAATTCTTTAGAAATACTATTTTTCCCATAAACAATATGTAGTGATCTAACCACCTTTATTGAGATATCTGTGGATTTCTATTTTCTTATACGATAAACTCGTGAAGCTTCTGATCCAACCAATCTTCAAGCTCTTTCTTCATAGGGTTCTAGTGTTTCGACATTAGACATCCCTTATGAAAATCCCAGTCCCAGCAACATAACCATTTTTTGGCTTGTTGGGTCGTGACCCAGGTTTAGAAGTGTTTTAGCCGAACAAATCCCGCACTACCAGCCCTTTCAGCAAGAATCCACGGAGTGCGGACTAAATTCTCACCTGAATTGTAGTAGCGGAGGGTGTTGGAACTAGGTTTCTGCACCCTTGGTATGTCTTGATGTGGTCTGGAGGGGTTGCGAATCGTTCTACAGACTCACGCCACTCTGTACCATTGTCGGGATTTTGCATAGATCCATACAGATGCACTTTCTTATTAATGAAATTATTATAGATATGATCTTATTCTTACGGTCTTTAAGCAAACATTTAACAATAAAACCTAGTGTGCACAATCACAATTCTTAAAAACAACACATAATTTCAGAACATAAACAACAGATAGATTTGCGATGAAGTACACAATGATTCATAAATTGTTTTCTTTATTTATCTTCTGTCCATATAACTAGATCCGCCCTATGCACTCAACTACAGGGGTCCATGCACATAGTTGCAAACTCTACCAGGCCTCTGCACACACAACTATGGAGCCTCTATCTATCTACCAACACCCTTGACTTGGACTTACAGACATAGAGAGAATATTGGCTTCATAAACCCATAACATTCAAGATCAAAACCAAAAACTAACTTCTAACCATAGAGCCTTGCTCTATTTATACATTTCCATGGTCCTCAGACCATGGCAGGCTGACTCACTTTATATTTTCTTACATTATTTTTAGGCTAATAACCCTTTGACTTGAATTATTACAATTCGTGCTCCATGCACCTCGCGGAGCTTTTACCATACTTTTACCCAAAATTGTGGGATTTGAGCCCCAAAACCATTACGTGGGTGCTCCGCTACCTAACACACTAACAAAGGAGAACCTCAAAATAGTGTTATGCTGATGAGCGGAAAGGAGTTGTTGCAAGAGATTAGAAAAGGTGAAGAATTGCATTTTGTTGTCATAGGGAGACCAAAGGTAATTTTAACTTCCAAAAACTTAGATGATTTACCTGAAGAAATCAAAACTCTGTTAAATGATTTGGATGATATTATTGTGGATGAGTTGCTAAATGCATTTCCATCGATCAAGAGTATTAGTCATCATATTGATTTAATACTAGGAGTGAGTTTTCCAAATAAAGCAGCGTATAGATTAACTCCTCAAGAGAATGCAGAAGTTGGAAGAAAAGTGCAAGAACTAATGGATAAGGGACTAATCAGGGAAAGCCTTAGTCCATGTGTTGTACCAACAGTACTTAGTCCAAAGAAAGGAGGTGAATGGCGTATGTGCACAGATTCCAGAGCCATCAACAAGATCATAATTAGATATAGATTTCATTTTCCACCCATGGATGATTTAATGGATTGTTTGAGTGGATCAAAGTATTTTACTAAAATAGATCTAAAGAGTGGATATCATCAAATAATAATTTGAGAAGGAGATGAATGGAAGACTGCATTTAAAACAAAAAGTGGGTTGTATGAATGGTTAGTGATACCTTTTGCACTCACTAATGCACCTAGCATGTTCATGAGATTGATGAATGAAGTCTTGAAGGAATATGTAGGCAAGTTTGTGATTGTTATCTTGATGATATTCTAGCTTTTAGTAAAAGTAACTAAGAACATCTAGAGCATATTAAATTGGTTTTAAGAACTCTAAAGAAACAGAAACTACTGATAAATCTGAAGAAATGTAGTTTCATGAAGGAAGAATTAAGTTACTTGGGATTTGTAGTTTCTAAAGAGGGATTGAAAATGGATCCAAAGAAAGTCCAAGAAATTTGGAACTGGCCTATTCCCAGAAATATATTTGAGGTAAGAAGCTTTCATGGTATTGCAAGTTTTAATAAAAATTTTATTAGAGGTTTTACTTAGATTCATGCATGAATTCTTGAAACAATTAAGGATTCGTTCAAGTGGACAAAAGCAACAGACGGGAATTTTAAATTACTGAAGAGGAAAATCACAGAGGAACCGATTTTAGCTTTTCCTGATTTTGAAAAAGTATTTCAAGTTGAAACAGATGGTAGTGGAGTTGCAGTTGGTGTAGTTCTGAGTCAAGAACAAAGACCGATAGCATACTTAATGAGAAATTGAATGAAGCAAAGAAGAATTATTCTTATTACGATAAAGAGTTTTACGCTATTGTACAAGCCTTGAAAAAATTGAGACATTATTTGCTGCCAAAGGAATTCATATTGTATTTGGACAATCATGCATTATAGTTCATAAATAACCAGCTGCAATTGAACCAGAAACATACAAAGTGGGTAGAATTTTTGCGGAGCTTTAGTTTTGTGATAAAGAACACAAGTGGTAAGTTGAATAAAGTTGCTGATGTGTTGAGCAGGGTAAGTTTTATTGTGCAAGAATTCAAAGTTGGTGATGTAGGATTTGAAGAAATGATTGAAATGTACAAAAATGATGTAGATTTCAAAGATATCTATACAGCAGTTCAAAATCCAATAGTTCATAACAGAAGTCAATGGTTAGGTTATCTCATCCAAGGAGGCTTATTGTTTAAAGGCAACAAGTTGTTTATTCCCAAATGTTCTATGAGGGAAAACATAATAAGGGAAAAACATAGTGGAGGATTATCTAGTCACTTTGGACAAGATAAAACCTTTGCTCAGGTGAATGATTTTTATTATTAGCCAAAGGTGAAAATTGATGTTCTAAGATTTGTTGAGAAGTGCAGGATATATCAACATGCTAAAGGGAGAATCTAGAATACAGGATTGTATCAGCCATTGCCAATACCAGATCGACCATGGGATGCAATTAGCATTGATTTTGTTTTGGGATTACCTAAAACTCAAAGAGGAAATGATTCCATTTATGTTGTGGTAGATAGATTTTCCAGGATGGTACATTTCATTACTTGTAAGAAGACTAGTGATGTAACACATATAGATAATCTATTTTTTTCGAAAATTGTAATATTACATGGATTTCCTAGAAGTATTGTGTCTGATAGGGATACAAAATTTGTGGGACATTTCTAGAGAACTCCTTGGAAGAAACTAGGAGCTAACCTTAGTTTTAGTTCATCATACCATCCTCAAACAGATAGACAGACTGAAGTAGTAAATAGGATCTTGGGAAACATATTGAGAAGTTTAGTGTATCAAAATCCTAAGTAGTGGGATTTAGCACTAGATGAGGCTGCAATTTCTTATAATGATTTCAAGAGGTCTGTATGAGCTCAAAAATTTGGGTAAACAGGAGACAAGAAGTGCAAAAGCTAAATATTTTTTAGAATGGATGCAAAGACTACAAGAAGATGTCAAACAAAGATTGCAAGAAAGTAGTGGTAAATACAAACAGAAAGTGGATATGAAAATAAGAGAGAAAGAATTCCAAGTGGGATATTTAGTGATGGCACATTTGAGGAAAGAAAGATTTCCTGCTAAGACTTATAATAAACTTCAAAAAGATAGGACCATGTAGAATTGTAAGAACGTTTTCAGCTAATGCATATGAAATTGAATTTCTAGAAGGAATTGGAATATCACCTATTTTCAATATTGTAGATTTGTATACATACAAAGGGAGAGAGACAGAGCTACAGGAGGAAACTAGAGAAGATGAAGTTCAAACTTTGAACTGGGAAGAACAAATTCCAAAGATAGTTAAGAAAGAAGTGGAAGTTGTTTTAGAGAAAAGAGTTTACAAAAGAACCAAAGGATATATTTATTTTCAATATCTAGTCAAATGGAAAGGACAACCAGTGGAGGATGCTAGCTCGTTAACTACAACAGAGTTGTAGAAGTATGGAGTAAGCCCTGAAAGTCTGAAGGATGATTCTTTTCTTCCCCAGGAGTCTGATGTAGGAGCATCTCGACTTATCCAGCAATGTGAAAGTCTGTTCACATGTTGTGGCTAAACAAGTTCAATTTCACTGACCCAAGGGGTCAAAAATTAGTTTGTACCGAGAGGGTTGGATCTCTCAAGAAATGAGATGTATTTCATTATTGTAATAAGTAGAAATTGTCTTATTTTGGATTCAATGATAATTTGTTAGCATAGGTGTGTGATTAATCTAGAAAATAGAGATTTTGACTGTTAAATTGTTGGAAAATAGATATTGAGTTGTTAGACAGGATTGGATTGATAAAAAGAAGAAAAATGTAATGTAGAAGGATCGGTAGAGATGAGAGAGGATTGAGCGAAGCGAGAGTCAAGTAATAGAGTGAGGATTTCTAGATTGAAATAGGGGTCTTTTAAATCGTTGTAATTGAGCCAAAGGGCTGAGAATCTGTAACATTGATAGTATTGATTAATTGATGCCATGTGTGATTATATATTGATTCTGTGGAAACTCTCGTTTTTCCTTTGTTTGTTTGTATTCGAGACGGTATCAAATATTTCTATGTTTTTATGCTTTATGTTATAAACTTAGAGTTCAATGGAGATCATAATCCTTAGTGTTAATAACAGTGTTGAGGACAACTTAAATCATAGCCATTGATCTAAGTTCCAACCAATGGTGCGAAACCCCGCCGACCATTGGATCATCCCATATCACATCGTAATGTTTTTTTACAAGGGAGTGGACCTCAGGCCTTGAGGTATTGCGATGTGCAATCACCAATATATCACATCACAATAAAACATTGATGTGTGATAGGACCTTGGGCCGTAAGACCATGTGATGTGCGATTGTGATCCATCGTATTGCAATATGTCAGTCAGAAAGGAAGTGGGCCTAAAGAATTGGAAAGTACGATATGTGACGGGCAGTGGGACCATTGAATATATTGCATCACAACATTCTATATGTGTGTGTCGATACCTAAGTTCTTTCCCATAAAGATATTCGATTGTGATATAGCATGGACTGTTGGATGAAAGGTGAGGTGATCTACGGTGTACCACCAAGTGATCTCTATTCAAAGGGTAAATACTAGTGTTTAGGCTTTTACAAAGGAAATCCAATCAGAGCGGTAAAAGGTTGGAATGTAAATGGAATTGAAATGTGGGGCTGATTATTGAGATTTATTTGAAACAATTGATTCTTGCGTCACAGAGTGAACTTGCAAGTGCACAATCATCAAGTGAAACTCCCAAGGGAGGCTCTGAAATTAGGTGCAGGCCAAAATTTTGGAGAGTGGTTGTAGTCACTACAACACAGTCTTCATCGATCATTTCCATTGGTTTAGTACCCGGATCTACTGTGATCCACTGATCTTTATCCACCACTAGATCCTCCATCTTGAGTTTCAACAACTCAAAACTATTACCATTAAATTTATCGATATCTATCTTTCCACTGCTCACCATATTCTTTCGCAACAAGAATCGATCCCGCAGATCTCCCACTGAACAAGGTCTACCACAGGCCTGAGAAAAACCCCTTAACAGGAAAGGCATCCCCTTGAAGCCAAAACAACTCTCATACCAAATGTAGGTTTTAAACCTATACAGAAATTATCTCTATAGGAATTCTAAAAACAGAAAATAATCAATGGCGAGAGGATAACACATAAAAAAAATATACACAGAGATTTTCTCCTGGATCCCAAAACTGAGACTACCAGAATGATTTTTCATTATGTTCCTATTGTCTTAGTGGGGCCTGACCCAGGTTCAGCGTTAGTTACCCAAACATATCCCTACACTACTGGCCCTTTCAACATCAGCCTGTGGAGCATGGACCGAAGTCTCACTCGAAGCAATATGGAGGGATGCTGGAACCAAGTTTCCACACCCTGAGATGTTTGTGATGTCGGCTTATACCCTCTATTCCTACTTTCACGCACGTCACTAAGCTTTAGGGATTTGATAATATACCCTTTATTTTGCCTTTCGGTACCTCTATAAAGGTGTACGATTGACCTTTGCATAGTCTTATCTTGCAATCCAAGTACTTCCGCTCTGCTATGACAGCGTATTGTATAGGTTCCCAAGTTATCTTAAGTGTTTTACTTATCTTACTAATCAGCCACTGTTAGCATCACATAAAGAGATATTCTTACTTGCGTTCTATTAACAAATACAGTCACGTACATTCCTACATCCAATAAACATTGCAAATTAAACCCAAACACAATATAAGGAGATGCATTAACAAGAAATAAATACACATAATTTGCAAAATACTTCTCTTTATTGATATCTTCAGATTAATGTGGACTCATTCTGCCCTACGCACACAACTACAGGGGTCTGCGCACTCAGCTACAGACTTCCACCCTAGGCCTCTGCACACTTAGCTATGCACACTCAGCTGCAGAGCCTCTACCTACGCTAAAACCTAAAACACTTAAACTTCTCTACCAAGACTCCAAAACTTGTCTCCCCACTACTTGGAGCTTACTTACTTAGCTCTTTTTTATACAATCCCATGGTCCATAGACCATGGGTGGATCTTTAAAGCTGACTTTAGACTTTACAAAATAAGGGTGGACAACCCTTTATGAATATTGACACCTTTGTGCTCTGCAACCAAAAAATGCAGAGACTTTACAACTTTATTACAAAATTTGTCCCAAAATATGGGCTTTTAGCCCCAAAACTTTCCTTGGGGGAACCCATTCCCAACAGTTACTTTCAATGTTACAATACATATATATACATGTTGAGGCATCCATAAACCCCAATCCATTAACCCTGGATTAGAACATAACCGTAGTTCCCTTGAACGGATCTACAAAATACAATGGACTGAAAACCATCATGCCCAAAACCATAGCTAGGTCCTAACCTAATATAGGGTCTAAAAAAAAATTCTCAGGGCATTGCCATGCACCCCATAAAGGGTGGTTACCGCCCCCCTCTAACCCCCTGACAGGGGGCCTTCCACCCACCCTCTGACTCCCCCCCCCCCCCGTTGCACCTGGTGCAATGAATTTGACATTTTGGACACAATTTGATCTTCAAATCCTATATGATTTCTTTGTCATTTACAACCAGCAACATATCATCCACATACAAGACTAGATAAATAACACGGTCACCAATTAATCTAAAATACATGCAGTGATCTACTTTTCTTTTGGTGAAGCCAAGTCCCTGTATAAATGTATAAAATTTATGATACCACATCCTTAGTGACTATTTTAACACATACAAAGACTTTTTTAACTTGCATGCCAGTTCTTTCTTACCCCTCACTGCCAAGTCTTCAGGTTTATTCATGCAAATCTCTTCTTCCAGATCCTCGTGAAGAAATGTTGTCTTCACATCCAAATGTTCTACCTCAAAATCAAAAGCAACAACAACAAATAAAAGTAATCTAATAGAAGATACCTTGGAAAAAGGAGAAAAAATATCACCAAAATCAATTTCTAAGACCCGTGAATAACCTTTTTCTACTAACCGAGATTTGTATCTCTCTAGATTTCCTTCTGCATTCATCTTCTTCTTAAACACCCATTTGTTGCCAATGGTTTTCCTTTGATCCAGAAATACCACCAGATCCCAAGCCTCATTTTTGTGCAAAGTTTCCATTTCATCAACCATGGCCTCTTTCCAGAGTTTTCCATCCTCTAAATCTACTACTTCCTTCATAGTTATGGGATCATCATTAGTAATATATAAATAAAAATTTGAATAGAAATCAGATGGAAAATACCTTTTTGGTTGCCTTCTTTCTTGAACTTGTCTTCACACAACCAGAGTTTGTGACTCTTCATATTCTGATTCCTCTTCTGTTCTAGAGTCTGATTCTTCCTCCTTTAGCTCAAACTCTATCTTCTGAGGTTCTTTTAGTAGGATTTCATGTATAATAACATCCTTCACCTCTCTAAACACCACATCTCAGCTGTACACAAACTTCCTTGTTACTGGGTTCCAGAGCTTGTAACCTTTTAAACCATCCTTATACCTAGTAAAGATGCACATTTCAGATTTACTATCCAACTTTGTTCTTTTCTGCTTTGGAACATGTACATATGCATCACATCCTAATACCCTCAGATGTGAAAGAGAGAGTTTCTTACCAGTCCATACCTCTTGTGGAGTTTTATCCTCTAATGGTGATGAAGATGATCTGTTGACCAGGTAACATGGAGTCTCCACCGCCTCTACCCAGAATTCGTTTCCTAAACTGACACCATTGAGCATGCCTCTTGCCCTTTTCATCAACATCTTGTTCATTCTTTTTGCAACTCCATTTTTCTCAGGTGTTTATGGAGTAGTCTTCTATTGTGCTATACCACACTTCTTATATAGCTCTTCAAATTCCTTCTTGCAAAACTCTCCATTGTTATCTATCCTAGGCACCTTTATCTTCTTCTCTGTCTAGTTTTCCACTTGTCTACTTTTTTGTCTGCTGGGTGGCATCTTGCTCTGCCTGGGCATTGTCAACAACCTCCTTCTTCCTCTTCTCAGTGAACTACATCATCTTGAGCTTGACCTCCTCTTTTTTATGCTACGCGGCAGACTTGCTCAACCCCACCACCAAGTTTGAGGTAGTGCACCACTCTGTCAACCAACGAGCAAGTACTACATCAATTTCATCATCCATTTCTAAGTAAGTCAAGTCATACCATGTCTGCGCAGTGTCCTTTCGTGCCCTAATCGACACACATGAAAGTCTGCCTTCAACTCCTCTTACCCTTGTAGGTTGGAAAACACCGTAGGTGACAACCGCAGTTTGTGATTGATAGCCATGCAGATGTTAATTTCCATCAAGATCCAAAATATCTTGCTATCCTTGATGCACTGAGCATCCTTGGTCACCCACAACAAGGCGTACTTTGCTACTTCTGGCATGTCCAGTGCAACTAAGGGGAATTGATTGTTTTCCGGTAGCTCCCAAGCTACCAGCACAATAAACAGTAGGAGCCACACATAGTGGAAGGTCTTGCTGAGCTCCGATGCCTCACGACGGTTCGCAAGGAAATCACCACAAAGATAGTGCACCAAATTAAAGTGGACTCCTTTGGTGCATTGCTCTGCTAGTGCGACGACTAGTGCCGACACTTAATCTATGCAAAACTTCCTCATAACCTTTCCTGCCAAAATTTTTGTGGCCACCTTCACTACAGGTTCACATATACTCGAGATGGCATAGCCTCGCAGCTTCTTCATGAGCTTGAATTTCTCCTTCATGTACTCCGTGAGGGCCTACTCACCACATTCTCTACCAAACATCATGGCCGAAGTTTCCCCTGTGTAGGGCAGTTGCATGATCCTATGGATCAATCTATAGCTAATGGGTATAGGCTCCTCTAGCCACAAACACCCATCATGCACCAAGCCTAGCAGCTGCTTGATTACCGATACTATAATGGGGGTGGAGTTGTAGTGCAACACCCATAGCAAGTTGAGCAGAACTGCCTTGTCTACTCCCCTGAGCCACTTCCGTGGTTCTAAGGCAGTCATCCTGGTGGTTTTGTCAATAATGCGGCGCATTAGCTGCTCTTTCACCAAGTGTGGGAACTTATCATGGTCAGCTAAGTCCCAGTCTTCTAGTTTTAACAGTGGAACCCGCCCCAAGCATTATCCTTTAAATACAATCTTGTGTGATAGTAGTGTGGTGTGAAAGGCGATCTTGCTCTCATCAATGTCCTAAGGCACCTTGGTCTCGCCCTTGCTTGGATGGAAATACTTGAGTAACTTAATGATAAGGTCAGAACCCTGGACTTCAACTTCCTCCACTTCTACCCCTAAATCATCATCATCCATGAGGATGTCCTCAATTTCTTCCTCCTCCAGATCCAGGTTAATGGTTTTTCCCTTTTCCTATGCAGTGCGCTTGTCCTTCTGTGGGTTTCTTCTAGGCGATGTGCGCACGAGTATGGTAGCTTGCTTTTCCTTCTTATCCTTTGCACTCTCCTTAGTTTGGGTTAGCTTCGGTCTAGGTGCCCATGGTGATTTGGGAACTTTAGCTAAGACCTCTACAACCTTTGGAGTAGCTCCCTCTACCTCCCTAACAACCTCCAACACATCCTCCTCGGTTGTCACTGCTTCAGCACTCATAGCTTCTATAGAAGTCAACATGATGCTATGCAACAACTCTCGTGTCTCCTTTGGCAACGTCTCAAATACTGAATTTACCAGAAAATCTTAATAGTTTTCACGGTTCATGTGTGCCTGAGAGCTCAACAACTCAATTCTCCAAATGCAAAGTGTTTTTCGTTGCACAACCACTTGTAATTTATAGGCACTTTCAAGTACGAATCCGACCGTTCCCCCCAAAATTGGTTCATTAATGTCGGATTGGCGATATATTTCCAAGGATCTTACCCATAAAATTTGTCTTAAATGAAGGTCGCCCACTCCATTTGGTGGCACTCTTACCGTGAAATCATGAACAGTGACTTTAACGGTCACTTTTCGGCTGACATGCGATTTCTCCCTGGGTACCGCAGCTCTCTTCGTGTTGTCGTGAAACCTGTGACATTTCCTCATCATACACAACCCTCCAATCGTGCAGTTCCCCAACTCGGGCAGTGTAGTTTATAGTCTCACACCTCCTTTTAGCTGCCTAGAGTGCTAAGATTATGCTACCCTCATATAGTCACCTAGCCGGATCACTAGTGTATGGCTTCAATCAGCTACCATTCACCTTTCCTGGGAAGGGATCTCCATTCAATTTAACCAACTGAACTACTCCAATGTTGGTAATCTCCTTAATGACATATGGCCCTAACCAGTGCATTCTGAATTTCCCTGGAAATTTATCAAACTTGTTGTCATATAACAAAATTAGATCATTTACCTTAAAGGTGCACAACTTAATGTGCTAATCATTCCATGCTTTTTCACGCTGCTTTTGTACTTGTTGGTGAAATCCAGCTAGAAATATCTCTTCCTCAAGCTTATCCAGTTGCGTGAGCCTCTCTTCTAGGGCTCTGCGATCCATCATACCCATGAGTGCCACTATGTGTAGATTAGGCACAATGTATTCCATGGGCATCACTACCTCAACACCATATACAAGCCTAGAGGGTATCTGTCCAGTCAACTTTTTGCATGTCGTTCGATAGGCCCATAGTACTGCGGGTATGTGCAGGTCCCAATCACTTCGCTAAATATTGCAAACCTTGGCTAGTGCATTCTCCAACACCTTATTGAATGCTTCCACCATCCCATTAGCCTGTGGGTGATAAGGTGTGATTTTCTGGTGATATATCTGAAATTCCTCCATCAGCGTACTGATCGTTTCATTTAGAAAGTGTGTACCACAATCACTCATCAAAATATTAGGACACCCAGTTCGCATCAGTACATACTCAAAGAGGAACTTCACAGCAGTCGCGCCTATGCAATCCTTCATAAGTTGTGCCTCCACCCATGGAGTCAAATACTTAGTCATGGTGATAATGTACTGCGCTCCTGTCTTCTCCCCTTGGGGCTGAATGGGTCCCATAAAATCTATCACCCATTTCTCAAAAGGTTGTAGCATTACCTATGCATTCAGAGGAAGATCATGTCTTCGCGATGGCCTGCCAGTCCTTTGACACACATCACATGTCTTGCAGTAAGCTTTTGAATCATGATGGCAGGTTGGCCACCACAACCCTACACAGAGAATCTTCTGTTGGGTCACTCTCCCTACATAATGGCCTCCCTCAGTGCCCCCATGAGCATATGCAAGGATACTACTCCTTTCAAACTCCAGTGCATATCATCATAATACTTCATCAGACCCCATTTTGTACAGATGTCCAGCAGTGACAAAAAAGTCTGTCACACGTACCACTAAATCATTTTTCTGCTGGATAGTGTAACCTTTTGGGGTGGTTCCTTTCATTAGGAAGTGTATGACGTCTTCAAAGTGACCATCCACAATGCACACTGCAAATAGCTACATGTCAAGTAATCTCTCATCTAAATTACTGGGCTCTTCCCCTGTTTTGATGCTCAACATATGGTCTAGTCCCGCATTCATTCATCCATAATTCACAATAACCTCAAAATCATATTCCTGGAACAATAACATCCACCTATAGATTCTCCCCCCAACACAGGCTTATTGACTAGGTATTTCAACACAAAATGATCCGTATGCATCTTAAAATGTCCACCTAGCAGATAGTGTCTAAACTTCTGGAGTGCATATACCATGGCTAACGCTTCATGCTCAAAATAGTTCTTCTCAGCCTTGGATAACCTCCTTCTTGCAAATGCTATAGGATGGTCCAATTCTCCTCCAGCAACTTGTGTCAATACTACTCCTAGTACTATACATGATGCGTCTACATGTACATGAAACTCCTTATACCAATCCAAGAAGACTAAAATCGGTGCGATGATCATCCTTCCTTTCGATACATCCAATATTTTCTGATAGTCCCTGTTCCAACATAACGTGACATCCCTTTTCAACCACTCCTCCATAGACGCAGTGGTCTGGTCATAACCCTTGATAAACTTCCTATAATACCCATTATGTCCTAAGGTTGCACACAACTATTTTACACTCCTCAATGCCTCCAAGTTAAGTATCACTATTATTTTCATGGGATCTACCATCAGCTCCTGTCTACAAATCACATGACCCAGTAGAGTCCCAAAAGGCACACAAAACAAACATTTCTTCAAATTGAGCACAATTTGGTACCTTTGACAGGTATCTAGACTTAGGCGCAAACTTGACACATGGGATTTGACCAACCCAAACATAGTCTAGTCATCAAAGTACACCTGCAAAATCTTATGAATGAATTCTTTGAATACAACAGCCACTATACGTGAAACGATTGCAGGCACATTCTTCAATCCGAAAGGAATTACAATGTACTGAAAACATCCCCTCTCAGTCATTAGAGTCGTCTTGCTTCTATCTTCAGGCACGATTTTAATCTGATGGTATCCAGAGAACCCATCAGTGAAGGAGTATGCTTTCTGGACACCTACATTATCTAATACTCATCAGTGAACGGGGTCAAGAAAGGGTCATGTACGCAAGCATCATTCAACTTCCTGAGATCTACACATATCCTTATTTCATCCTTCTACATCTTTTTCCTGTACCACCATTAGGCTTACCAATCAGATTCTTCTATGGGCTCAATGATGCCTGCCATGAGCATCTTGTCTAGCTCTAAGTGGACCTTCTCCTTATACTTCAAATGGATATGGTAAGGTCTTTGCTTAACTAGCTTCGTGTTGGGCTTTAACGTGATCGTCATAATGCCTGGGTCTCCTATTATCCCCTTTAGCTCAGTAAACTTGGTAGAGAACAAATATTGGTATTCGTGGAGCAATTCAACAACCTTATCTACTATCATGTCATCCTAGTAATCTCCAATTTTCACAAATTTGGGCTCTGCCTATGTACCAATATTTACTTCTTTCATTTTTAGTGGCACAGTTATATCAGGATTCTCGATCTGCGGTCCCTCGATCTCAAGGTGATCATTGGTTTTAGTGATATTAATCTTTCATGGATCCTCATCTTCTTCTTCAGCAGTCACGCTTTAACATTCCAATGCCTGGCTCAGTTGAGTAGTCCAATCGAGTTCAACTAGATCCAAAGGATCATGTGGTATCCTAAAGATTGCTACTTTAACTTCTTGTAGTGCTTCATCAATTCATTCAAACCCATGTTCGAAGTTCAACGTCATTATGAACCCTTCGCATAGAATATCCCATTCATCTGTGCCATGGTGGAGCTCTGTCTCCAAATATCAGTTCATTGGGATGACTTCTAAGGTATGACAGAACAAGTGCACCCATTCAAGTTGGGGCTTCACGCCATAGGCCTTAGCGCATTTAGCCAAGTGTGCACGTGGATCATCCTTCCTGTCATATTTGACTATTAGTCGTACCTTTGACTTCCCAAAGCATGTTCTCATCATCCTCCTACACTCACACCAATCGTCAAAACTACCCTTGGCAAACCCCACCATCTCAGGGGCGTAGCACGTAGTGCCTAATCCAAAGCTTGGAAGCATTTCTTCTCTAGTACTTCCCTCTGAAATGCATCCAAAAATACATCTACATCATTCAAGCCATCATAAGTGGGTAAATTTCATACCTATGACGATACACAACGGAGCGACCAGGTCATCATGTTGCAGCTTAGCATGGCTACTTCATGTAGCTAATTCTGCTAGCACTCTAATTCTTCATTAGAGTCTAAGGTGTAGGAACTCTCGTGATCCCATGTAATTTGTCCATTCGTCGTCGGATTCACCCAATCTTTGTCTTGTGCTATTATCTTATATATACAGTCCAAATTGTCATTGCTCTCATAATCGTAGACTGGTTCAGTATAGTGAGATCCTTCAATAGGATCAAAGGGGATGATTACAAGAAACGATTCCTTTTCAAATATCATATTTCACTTCTTTAGGTTGATTACCCCATTCATGTCAGTAGCCCAATCAATGCCAAGGAGTGTAGGGTAGGTGTTTCTGTCATACACAATTTCTATCACTTCAAAGTCAACCAATGTGCTCATGCCTTCAATATCTATAGTTACTCCTTGTAGTTGTCCCATGGGGATGATCTTCTATTGGTTTTCCATCCTTAAATGAATCGGATACCATTGCAGCATGGGTCTTCCCATCTACTCCCAAGTTTGCTTTGGTAAAATGTTCACGTCTGACCCTAGATCCAAAATAACCTGATCCATTTCATATTCTCCTGTCTACGTAGTCAGTCTCATCTCACATCATGTTCTTGCTTTATGCTTACCAATCTTTCATACCATGCATGGTTCACCTGGAGTGTTTTCGGTGCATCTATCTATAAGCTTCTGTAACCCCTTCACAACCTTGCTATCACGCAATAGCTTCATGCAGGTCTCTAGAAATGTCGTAAGCATAGAAGGGTCCATTTCCTAGTTAGGCTTATCACTGCTCCCTAAGGTAGAGGCCTCAATGAAGCTCTTCTTTACTTCCAAGAACGTTTCACGTGTGTTCTCCAAATCAAATTCAGCCTCCTTCGCCAGAGCTTTACAAAGCCATGTGCTATCTTTGAGTTGTTTCCCCTTATCGTCACCTATTCCAATTCCACTCTAGAGCACTATGTTCACATTTGGATCCTCCCCACAAGGCTCATACCTCATCATCTATAGGTTCTAAGTCAGCCACAGCAGTAGCAACCCTTTGTCACGTATCCTCGCTATTAGTGTAGAGCAGTCCTCTAACTCATGATCAAACTAAGTACAATATTTGCACAACGGACACATTGGTTTAGTGCATTCACAGGCATAGTGTCTTGATCCTCCATAAGTGTAACATATTAGCTATCCCTGAGCCCTACCAAGTCCTCCTCTACCTCGGCCTCATACATGCCCCTCAAATCATGTTCACACAATCCCAACACTTTGGTCAGGAGGCCGCGTTTCTGCCTGGACTCTATAGGTGGGTTTTCTGTTCATCATCAATTCATAACTTCAACAGTTACACTAATCATGCCCTACTGACTTGCAAAAGTTGTAGAATAGTTGTTACGGTGCTTGTACAACTTGTACAGTAAATGGAAATTATAAGCTGTATGTTTCCCTACTACCTGACATATAGCGTACCACAACGTAGACCCCGTGCTTGGTCCTACTTGGGCTTCCAACCTCAAAGGAATTGGTCCTCCTCCTGCAATATAGTTTGCAAAGACCGGGCAGTGGTCTTTGTCATGCCCCTGACTTTTACATTTCAGGCACCATATTTCTTTGTGCATCTCCAGTCGAAATCTCCTGTCTTGCTTCAAACTTTGCATTCGAAGGCAGAAATTTTGCAACTACGCATGGATATATTAAACTCATAGATTCATATCCTGCATCAGCATTTCATGTAGTCATATCGCAATCTCCAAGGCCTCTGCCTGAGTTGTAATATTCTGTTGTGACAACGCAACCCTTAGCTGAGGTAGGATTAAAGCCATGAACCACTCGTGGTGTTTTCCATCTATTGAGTTCATATTGGCTTTGCAGATTTTGCACTTCAATCTTTGATCCAATTCCCAGGGTGTCTCACCTGGTTTCGTCATGATTTCCTTAAACCCCATAATTGACTCTACCTCAAATTTATGCCTACTGAACTCTTTATTGAACGCAGTCTGGATCTCTGCCAACCCAGCATTTGGGTTATCATTGGAGTACTTTATGTACCAAGTTAGTGCACAATCCTGCAAAGCACTAACTAATGTTGCCTTCTTCATGTGATCATCTATGACACCCTGAGCTTCCCAGACAACTTTCATGATGAGCGAAAACTAGTCTAGGTCTTCATTTCCCAAGCCCTTAAACAAAGGCAGGTTCATTGAATTCACCATGTTGAACTGTGGTGGAGGTGGCAGTGGTGTGAGCGACATTGTTGGTGATGCCGGTGAATTTGGAGGTGGTGTAGGTGGAGGTGGTAGTCGCGGGAACCCCTATTTTATTAACTAAACTACACTTCATGGAGAGGCCTATGCTACTTCTTCTTCATCACCCAATGGGGGTGAAATCAGTGGGATATATTTAGAACCCTTTCTTCCTTCATTCCTGTAGGTATTTCCACTCCAAGTAGCTCCGAACATCAAGGTAGATGCATAACCCATTTTTCGCACAATAACATCTTAATCCAGGTATTTAAAGACTTCAAGTACTTACCTTGCAGACCTTTGAAAAAGCACCTCTCTACCTCACTGTAACTAACTGAGGTATCAACCATGAATTCAACCACCAATCCTCCTATGATGCGATCGAGCCAATGATCGACAACATGGGCAATCTTATCCTAAGAGGCTTCAAGTCTCTGTACTAATTCTGGGTTCTAAAAAATAAGACTGTCAAGTCTCCATATTCCTTGGTTATTCGCTAGCTTCACGATCCACTCATACAACTCAGTTGGAAAGGAACAGAAAAAGATCTTGTGGATTTCCATATACAGGTACCTTTCCAACTACTATTCCTTTTTCAACCGTAGATTTTTGTTCTCCTGCATCGTGAATTCGTGGATTTTTATATCCAACTAGTCTTCGACCTCTTTCTTAGTTGGATTCTATTGATACAACATCACACATCTCTCATGCGGATTTCAGTCTGAGAAACGAAACCATTTGTTGGCTTGGTTAGTATTGACCCAAGTTCAGTGTTAGTTAGCTAAACAAATCCCTACACTATTGGCCCTTTCGGCATCAGCCCACAGAGCGAGGACCAAAGTCTCACCCGAAACAGTATGGGGGGATGCTAGAACCAAGTTTTCACACCCTGAGATGGTCATGATGTTGGTTTATACCCTCTGTTCCTACTTTCGCGTGGGTTACTAAGCTTTAGGGCTCTGATAGTATACCCTTTAATCTACTCTTCGATACCTCCACGAAGGTGTACAATTGACCTTTCCGTAGCCTTATCCTATGATCCACTTATTTCCACGCGGCTATGACAACATATTGTATAGATTCCCAAGTTATCTTAAGTGTTTTACTTATCTTACTAATCAGCCAAAATTATTATCGCGTAAACATATTTTCTTACTTTCATTCTATTAACCAATACAGTCACTCACATTCGTGCATCACATAAATATTTTAAATTAAACCCAAACGCAATTTAATTAGATGCATTAACAAGAAATAAATACATAGAATTTGCAAAATACTTCTCTTTATTGATATCTTCAGATTAATACAGACTCTATTAGCCTTGTGCATACAGCTGTAGGGCTCCACACACTCAACTGTGGACATCCACCCTAGACCTCTACACACTTAGCAATGCACACTCAGCTGCAGAGCCTCTACCTACGCTAAAACCTAAAACACTTAGACTTCTCTACCAAGACTCCAAAACTTGTCTCCCCACTACTTAGAGCTTACTTACTTAGCTCTTTTTTATATAATCCCATGGTCCACGAACTATGGGTGGTTCTTTAAAACTGACTTTAGACTTTAGAAAATAAGGGTAGACAACCCTTTATGAATCTTGACACCTTTGTGCTCTGAGACCAAAAAATGCAGAGACTTTACAACTTTATTACAAAATTTGTCCCAAAATATGGAATTTTAGCCCCAAAACTGTCCTTGGAGGAACCCATTCCCAATAGTTCATTTCAATGTTACAATACATATATATACATGTTGAAGCATCCATAAACTCCAATCCATTAACCCTGGATTAGAACATAACCGTAGTTCCCTTGAACAGATCTATAAAATACAATGGACCAAAAACCATCATGCCCAAAACCATAGCTAGGTCCTCCCACCTAATATAGGGTCCTAAAAAAAAGAAATCCTGGGCCACTGCCATGCACCCTGTAGAAGGCGACTGCGGCCCCCATCTAACCCCCTGACAAGGGGGGCTTTTGCCCCCCCTCTGACCCCCCCACTGCTCTCGATGCAACAAATTTGACATTTTGGACACAATTTGATCTTCAAATCCTAGATGATTTCTTTGTCATTTACAACCAGCAACATATCATCCACATACAAGACCAGATAAATAACACGGTCACCAATTAATTTAAAATATACGTAGTGATTTTATTTTCTTCTAGTGAAGCCAAGTCCCTATATAAATGTATTAAATTTATGATACCACATCCTTAGTGACTATTTTAACCCATACAAAGACCTTTTTAACTTGCATACCAGTTCTTTGTTACCCTTCACTGTCAAGTCTTCAGGTTTATTCATGTAGATCCCTTCTTCCAGATCCCTATGAAGAAATGTTGTCTTCACATCCAAATGTTCTACCTCAAAATCAAAAGTAGCAACAATAGATGAAAGTAATCTAATATAAGCTACCTTGGAAATAGGAGAAAAAATATCACCAAAATCAATTCCTAGGACCTGGGAATAACCTTTTTCTATCAACCGATATTTTTATCTCTCTAGCTTTCCTTCTGCATTCATCTTCTTCTTGAACACCCATTTGCTGCCAATGGTTTTCCTTTGAGCCAGAAACTCCAGCAGATCCCAAGCCTCTTTTTGTGAAAAAATTCCATTTCATCAACCATGGCCTCTTTCTAAAGTTTTCCATCCTCTGAATCTACTACTTCCTTCATAGTTATGGGATCATCATTAGTAATATATAAATAAAAAATTGACTAGAAATCAGATGGACTATACACAATTGGAGTTTATGACTCTTCATATTCTGATTCCTCTTCTATTCTAGAGTCAGATTCTTCCTCCTTTGGCTCAAACTCTATCTTCTCAGGTTCCTTTAGTAGGAGTTCATGTTGAATAACATCTTTCACCTCTCTAAACACCACATCTCGGCTATACACAAACTTCCTTGTTACTGGGTTCCAAAGCTTGTAACCTTTTAAACCATCCTTATACCTAGTAAAGATGCACTTTTCAGATTTACTATCCAACATTGTTCTTTTCTCCTTTGGAACATGTACATGTGCATCACATCCAAATACCCTCAGATGTGAAAGAGAGGGTTTCTTACCAGTCCATACCTCTTGTGGAGTCTTATACTCCAATGGTGATGAAGGTGATCTGTTGACCAGGTAACATGGAGTCTCCACCACATCTACCTAGAATTCTTGTCCTAACCTGACACCATTGAGCATGCCTCTTGCCCTTTCCATCAACATCTTGTTCATTATTTCTGCAACTCCATTTTTCTCAGGTGTGTATGGAGTAGTCTTCTATCATTCTATACCACACTTCTTACATAACTCTTCAAATTCTTTCTTACAAAACTCTCCACCGTTATCTATCCTTAGCACCTTTATCTTCTTTTGTGTCTCGTTTTCCACTAGATCCTTAAATTCCTTAAACCTGTCAAATACTTTAGATTTCTTCTTGAGAAAATATATCCATGTATTCCTTGAGAAGTCATATATAAATGATCCATATTACACAAACTTACCCAATGATGGAACTAACACAAGTCCAAATACATCACTGTGCACAAACTCTAATATTTGTTTCTCCCTCTTACTACCAGAGGAGAAACTCACTCGATTCTTCTTCCCATATACACAATTTTCATAGAAATCAAAATCGAGAGAGCTATTAGAGATAGCTTATACCATACCTTTACCATGAAGTATTCAAAGGCCCTTCTCTCCAATATGTCCAAGCCTTTGATGCCATAGCATGGTCTTTTCTCTAGAGACCACTAGATTTTTTGCTCCACTTTCAAGAACCAAAGAATTATTGCACCCATCAATAATAGTTCTACCTTGCAGATTCTATAGAGTTCAGATACAAACTCGCCGCATCAATACCAGTTCTCTATGAACCATCTTGCAAGTATCTTTCTCGGACATTGTTTTTACACCTGCATCATCCAGCTTGCTTACAAAAATCAGATTTCTGGCTAATGCAGGAATATGCAAAACAACCGAAAGTGTTCTAATCCTTCCACCTTGCAACTTCAACTTGACTTTTCCGCAACCAATGATTCTAGCCTTCCTATCATCCCCTAAGAAGACATCACAATCATCATATTTCTCATACTCGTAGAACCACTCTCTATGGGGAGTGAAGTGAAATGATGCACCTATGTCAATCAATTGTGCCTCGTGATCTACATGTGTACTTGAAGAAGAAGCAAAGTACACATCCCCACCTTCATATGAGGTTGTTTTCACCTATGCAGAAGGAGCATCATCAGATCCCTTTCCTTTCTCAAAAGCTTTAGATTTACAGTCCCTTATGTTCTAAGACATTCCTCGTATAGACAATGCATCACCATTCTGGCTCTCCATATTTTCCCATCTCATTTCCTCCATTAGCAAGGATGAGACTATTTCATCAAACTTCAAGGTGGTTGCATTGCTACTTATTGTAAAACCTAGACTATCCCACGAATTTGGTAGAGAACGCAACAAACTGATGCACTTATCTTCATCTAAAATGTTAATATCAATATATAATAACTGGCTTACCACAGTATTAAATGTGTTCATATTATCTGTCACCAAGTCTCCATATTTCATCCTCAAGTTATACATCTTTTCCTGTACGAAGAGTTTATTCACCAGAGACCTAGATTGGTACAAAGTACCTAACTTGTCCCACAAAGCCTTCATCGTAGCTTCCCCTGATACATTTAGAAATACTAAATCTGAGATGCACAATCGTATTGTGCTTTTTTCCTTTCGATCCAACTTCTTCCATTCTTCATTAGGCGTTGTCATTTGTTTAGTACATGGATCTACCATGATCCACAGATCTTTATCCACGAACAAATCCTCCATCTTGAGGTTCCACAACTCAAAACTCTGACCATTAAATTTCTCGATCTCTATGTTTCCACTACTTGCCATCTTCTTTCACCACAAGAATCGATCCTACAGATCTCATACTAAACTAGGTCCACCACGGTCCAGAGAAAAACCCCTTGGCAACAAAGGCTTCCCCTTGAAGCCAAAACAATTCTAATACCAAATGTAGGTTTTAACCTCGTACAAAAATTACCGGCATATGAATTCTAAAAATAGAAAATAAACAATGGCGAGAGAATAACACATAAACAAATATACATAGAGAGTTTACCCTAGATCCCAAAACCATGACTACTAGATTGACTTTTCATTATGTTCCTTTCATTGCTACAACACATATATGTACATGTCGAAGCATCCATAAACCCTAATCCATTAACCCTGGATTAGAGCATAACCATAGTTCCCTTGACCATATCTACAAAATACCATGGAGCGAAAACCATCATGCCCAAAACCATGTGTGAAATACATGCACAAAACCATAGGTAGGTCGGCCCACCTAATATAGGGTCCAAAAAAAACATTCTTGGGGCATTGCCCCGAACCCTGTAGAGGGGGGATACTGCCCCCTTCAAACCCCTCGATAGGGGGGGGCTACCATACCCCACCCCCCCCCAACCCACTCTATCTAGCACAACGAAGGGGTAGCTCCACCCCTCCTCTAACCCCCCATCTTAGCTACTAGGGCTAGTCATGCAAAGAATATCACACAAGACAACACTTCCATGCTAGCTTGGTTGCAGAATTCAACAAATTGTTTGTAATATGGAAATGGAATAGACTGATGTTGTGCTAAGGTTTTGATTTGGAATTGAAGCGACTTATCTTTGAGAAAAAGTGCATAAGACTTGGTTGGTTTTATTCACTATAATGCCTCCATGGAGAAGCTTGCAATTGTGGCAAGTTGGGTTTCCTTCTCGTGCAACTTCTCCCTCAACCACATATTTTCTAGTTGTAGTTGCTCCTTCATTGTGGACTCCCTCATTCTCAACTCACTTAATTGTTTACCCATTTCTAAGAATTTTTCTTCTATGAGGCCCACATCCTCCACATTATTAGATTTAGAAGATCGCATCTACCTATGGGTCCTTCTTCTTCCTGCTTCTAGCTCAAAGCAAAGTGGGAGTGAAATTTTTTGGGGAATAATTCTCCCTCCTTCACTGAATTTATAATAAGAGCTTAGGTTGGGTTGTGGACTAGGCTCTTGGAGCTCTGGGAAGTCCTCAAATTTTTTTGGGGAGGCTGTGTAGGTTTTAACCCCATATAGAAATTACCTGCATACGAATTCTAAAACATAGAAAATAAACAATGCGAGAGAAGAACACATAAAGCACATATACACAGAGATTTTCCCCTAGATCCAAAAATCGGGACTACCAGCTTGATTTTTCATTATATTCCTCTCAATGTTACAATACATATTTATACATGCTGAAGCATCCAATACCATGGACTAAAAAGCATCGCATCTGAAAGCATGGACCCAAAACCATAGGTAGTTCCACCCAACCTAATATAAGGTCCAAAAAAAAATTCACGGGGTGCTAGCCCAGACGCCATAGAGGGGGGCTACCCGCCCCGCTCAAACGCCCTAGACAGGGGGGGTTTCTGCCCATGCTATGACCCCCTCGCTGCACAACTGGCATAATGAAGGGGGGGCTCTGCACCCCCTCTAACCCCCCAGTTCACTACGTATGTTAGTCATGGAAAGAAAATAACACAACCAACCATTCTCCCACTTGTTTTCTTTCCACAAGAGGCCACAAGAGAGCTTAATCATTTTTCCAGCCCTGAAATTCCCATTATTTCTCTACACTAGGAGAACTTCTCAGAGCTCACAAATTTTGTCAATGCATATGCAGTATTCTTTAAAGTGTCCACCTTTACCAGCAACACCTTTTTGTCTTTTAACATATCCCTCACAAAGTGATACCCAACATCAATGTGCTTTGTCTTTGAAGGATAAGCAGGGTTCTTTGCCAAGAAAATTTCACGTTGGCTGTCACAATCTATCTTTATAGCTCCCTGTACTAAGCCCATACTTGAACACAACATCTGTAGCCAAACTGCTTCCTTGCATGCATGAGTGACTACCATGTATTCTGCCTCTATAGTTGATGGTGCCACTACAGATTGTTTCTTACTCATCCAATTGACTTCTCCTCGAAATAGGCTAAACACATACCCACTTGTAGATCTCCTTTGATCCAAATCTCTAGCCCACTTTGCATCAAGAAATCCATGGATATCCAAAACTCTTTCCAATCCTGGTCTTCCTTGGTAGCACAAACCATAATCACTAGTGCCACGCAAATACCTAAAAACCCACTTCACTACGGTCTAATGCTCCTTCCCTAGTTTTGACATAAACCTGCTCAATACTCCCACTGCATGTGTAATGTCTAGTCTAGTATAGACCATTGCATACATCAGGCTACCAACTGCACTTGCATATGGAACACAGGACATATCGTCTTCCTCTTCTTGTGTCATGGGACATTGTTCAGCAGATAAATTTACACCTACAGGAATAGGAACCTTCACTGGTTTACTATCCTACATATTAAACCTTTGCAGTATTGTCTCGACATACTTCCTCTAGTTTAACTAGAGCTTCCTCTTTGCCCGATCCCTTTCAATTTCCATGCCCCAAATATAGTTTGCAGCACCAAGATCTTTCATGTCAAATTTGGAGGACAATTGGGTCTTCAAATCCTAGATAATTTCTTTGTCATTTCCAACTAGCAACAAATCATCCACATACAAGACCAGATAAATAACACGGTCACCAATTAATTTAAAATACACACAGTGATCTACTTTTCTTCTAGTGAAGCCAAGTCCCCGTATAAATGTATCAAATTTCTGATACCACATCCTTGATCACTATTTTAACCCATACAAAGACTTCTTTAACTTGCATACCAATTATTTCTTACCCTTCACCACAAAGCCTTCAGGTTGCTTCATGTAAATATCCTCTTCCAGATCCACATGAAGAAATGTTGTCTTCACATCCATCTGTTCTACCTAAAAATCAAAAGTGGCAACAACAGATAAAAGTAATCTAATAGAAGGCGGAGGATGCGACGGCTAGGAGAAACGGCGCTAGGGTTCTGACCTTGCCTGCAATGGTAGGACCTCTGGCCTGCAATCTCCTGCACTGATAGCAGCAGGGATGCAATAACCAATCACAGGCTATGGGCCTGGGAAAACCGTAACAATGGAGCCCCTTCAGGGGGTAGGAGGAGACCGACCTCCAACAAATGAGAACCAACGAGGGCCTATCGAGGGTTCCGTAGGGGACCATTAGCACAAAGAAGGAACCGATGGAGAAAACCAGCAGGAGACAACTGAACAAATACAGACGGACAAACCGAAAGTAAGCTCATCCACATGCAAGCCAGCAGCTACCCACATGCCAGAAGTAGAGCTACCTGCAGACCGGATCAATGCAAGAATACAATACATGAGAGATCATGCTCTCATCGGAAAATTTATTGGATTTTGGCCAAATGAGAAAGCCTTAAGAGCCTGGATTAGCGTTAAATGGCATCCAAAAGGACAGATAGACTTGCATCTAGGACCGAAGGGGTTTTTCACCGCACTCTTCACCTGTTTAGAAGATCGGAACAGAGTTTTTGATGGGGGCCTTATTTCTTCAACTCAGCTGGGTTATTTCTCAGAGAATGGGTCACACGATTCAACTTGGATAAGGAAGATATGAGCTGGGCACCGGTGTGGATAAGGCTGTACTCGTTGCCATGGGAATACCGGGAAGAGGAGTCTCTCAAAGCTATAGGAAAAATCCTGGGTGAATTTGTCAAGGTAGCGGAGGAAACAAAGATGATCGAGTATACCTCATACGCCCGGATCTACGTGTATATGGATATGAAGCAACCCCGCCCTGCTAAGGTAAGACTCTTCCATGAAGACTCGGATTGGATACAATTAATCGATTATGAACATGTTCCCTTTAGATGCAGGAAATGTCATGATATAGGACACCTTTATAGAGATTGCCCTTTAAACAATAAACCTTAGGTTCAAGTCAACCAGGAAAAACAATCCCCAGATGGTTTCATTAAGGTGCCAAACAGAAGAAGAGGCCATAAAAAATCTGCAGCCTCAACAAAGTTGGCTCCAGAGGATCAATCCAAGCCTTCTACTAGTAACAGCTTTGAAGTCTTGGCCAATGTAGAGTCGCAGGATCAGGAAAGTTTGACCTCCGCTCAAAAAGACCCCTATCAGGAAAGAATTGAAGGATCCCACTCGAAAGCAAAGGAAAAGGCGGCAGTACAAGAGGGTAACAATACCAAATTTGCCTCAAAAACCTGGAATACCCCTGAAATGGAAATAGATGGTACAGATCCTAGTAAAGGAAAGGAAACTGAAGGAGATGGAAGTTATCAAGAACCTCAATTCATGGACGAAGATACGGAAGCAATAGACATTGGAGAGCTAGACATTCTGGGTCTAGAACAGGCATGCAAAACAGGTAATTTCGACAAAATACCTGACACACAGGTGGACAATCTAGTTGCAGTCCTCAACAAAACTCAAAAGAAATACTCACTAGGGGTTCAAATAGGCAGTCAATGGGATGGAAAGTTCATCACCAAAGACAGCAAAAAACGAGGATGAAAGACCACATTAGAAAGAACCATCAAGATTGGAGAGGTCTTGGTTGAATCAGGTAGATATGCCAAGTTAACCAAGTATTTTAATACCAACCCCAAACCTTCTCAATGAAGTTGATGTCCTGGAATATCAGAGGGCTTAATAGCCCAAGGAAAGGAAGACAACATGCTAATGGCGGAAAAACCCACAGTACTATTTCTGCAGGAAACTAAATGTAACTCGACTATTTTGGAAAAAATTGCAGCAAAGGTCTGCCCTGGTGGCTTGGTCACAGCGATGGATGCTCAAGGCGCGTCAGGAGGACTTGCAGTGTTATGGGATGCACGAAAAATACAACTAAAGGACATACATGCAAATAAAAATTTCATTCAGGCCATTTTTCATATAATTGGCATCAATATCCATGGACATCTGACAAACGTGTATTTTCCTCAAGAAACCTAGCACAAGCTTGAAATTTTGGATCACATTACGCAGCTCAATACAGCCAGAGCACACCTGTTATGGATATCTAGAGGGGATTACAATATGATAGCAAGTATGGAAGAAAAAAAAGGAGGCCGATGCGGCATCAACAGAGATGGCTCCATATTAAAAGACTTCATTCAGAACAATTGTCTAATAGATCTTCCCTCAAACAATGGAGTCTACACGTGGAATAACAAGAGGGCCGATCCAATGCAAATCGCCTCTCGGCTGGATCGTTTCTTGATATCGGACAATTCTATTCACATCGGAGGTGAATTCATTGCATCAATTCTTCCTTCCTCTGGCTCTGATCACTGGCCAATAGCCCTTCATTGGCATCGTCCAGGAAGAAACACCAAGCGACCCTTCCGGTTTGAAGCTTTTTGGCTCGCACACCCAGAATTCTACGAATTTGTCAGGGCATCCTGGTTAAAATATAACCCCACGGATGGCACCAAAATGTCAATCTTCCAGAGAAAGCTGAAACACCTCAAGGGGGAAATCAAAGGTTGGAATGCCTCTACTTTTGGAAACATATTCAAAGCTAAGGACCGCCTTACTCAAGAGATGAAAAATGTTCAGCAAAAAATAATAGCTGAAGGACGCTCAGAAGAGCTTGCCCAGAAGGAGCAGTACATTGAAAGTCAAATCCTTGAAAGGAACTTACAGGAGGAGGTTCTCTGGCAGCAAAAATCCCGAATTAGGTGGCTAAAGGAAGGAGAAAAAAATACAAAATACTTTCACAAAACCACTGTGCAAACGAGAATGAGCAACCATATCTCCCATATCTTAAATGAACAAGGAGACAAAATTGAAACTCATGAGGGTATTGAACAGGAATTTCTCACATATTTTAAAAAGATGAATCAAGAACCTAATGTCAATAGAACACAGGCTATTGATAGCATCACTAGAAACATACCTAGCCTAATTACGGAAGAGCACAATCTTCTTCTGCTCAAACCAATCAGTCTTCAAGAGGTAGAAAACGCAGTGCATCAGCTAAAAGCCGGGAAAGCGCCAGGTCCAGATGGATTTACCTCAAATTTCTTTCAGCATTTCTGGGACCTGGTCAAATGGGAAGTGTGGCAGGTGGTGGAGGAATCACGAACGCTAAGATGGATGTTTCCAGGTATGAACCAAACTTTCATTGCACTAGTACCCAAAGCAGAGGAATCTAATACTCCTGATAAGTACAGGCCGATTGCTTTATGTAACATCATCTACAAAATTGTCTCCAAGGTTATAGCTTCCAGACTGAAGCCTTTGCTTCCCCTTATTATATCGCCGGAACAATCTGGATATGTAGAAGGAAGATAGATCACGGACGAGATTATCTTAACCCATGAAATAATTCATTCTCTTAAGCAATCCAAAAAACCAGGCATGCTCCTCAAAATTGATTTGTCTAAAGCTTTTGATAGCATCAGTTGGGACTATATGCAGAAAATTCTAACAGCCTTTGGGTTTGCGCCTCTCTGGATTCGATGGGTCAGTAGTCTTGTGCCATCATCATTTTTCTCTATTCTTATCAATGGAATACCGTCGACCACATTCCGTCCTTCTCGATGTATCAGACAAGGTGACCCTCTATTGCCCTTTCTTTTTGTTATACTAGCGGAGGGTCTGGGTTGAAGCATTAAAGAAGCTATCCTCTCGCATAATCTCAGAGGCCTAGCCTTCCACAAAATCCCGGCCTTTTCTCACCAACAATTCGTTGATGACAACATGTTATTCGGCCATCCTTCTATTCAAGAAGCCCGAGCATTCAAATTAATTCTCTCAAACGTTTCGGAAGCCTCGGGAGCTCTCATCAACAAAGTCAAATATGAGATTTTTTTCTTCAATATGCCTCCTGTCACCCAAAGAGCAATTGCCCGCATCTTAGGCTTCACCATAGCCTCTCTTCTGTCCACATATCTGGGGGCTCCTCTATTTGCACTAGCTATTAAGCATTCTTCGTGGAGTTGTCTTTTAGAAAAACTTGAAGCTAAACTTTTCATATGGACTCATAGAACTCTTAATATGTCTGGTAGGCTGGTTCTAGTTAAAGTTGTTCTTCAAGCCATGCCTATTTATCTCTTCTCTATCCTAGCGGCGCCTAAATGGGTCCTGAAGGCAATCAAACAGCTTCAACGTAACTTCTTATGGGGAAATTCAGGCCCAAATAGGAAATGGGCGCTAGTTAAATGGGAGAAAACATGTCTTCCAAAAAAGGCGGGAGGCATTGGGCTGAGGAACCCAGAGCATAGTAATATGGTTTTGGGGGCCAAAATTTGGTGGAGATGGCTCTCCAATCCAAGCACTCCCTGGGCATCTCTACGGACAGAAAAATATGCAGGCAATGTACCCATCGAGGAAAGAATTAGAATGTCAGAAGTAAGCAAAGGATCAGTTATATGGAACTCAGCCAATCTCCAACGCCATCTAATTCAAAAGCATAGCTTTTGGGAGGTGAGGAATGGTACTACAACAAGGTTTTGGGAAGATTCATGGCAGCAGCTCCCAAACCTCAGAGACAACATTTAGGGACTCATAAACCAAGACATAAACCCCTTTGATAAGGTCAGCCAATTTTGGGAACCTCACGATGGGCAAGAACACAGGAAATGGAAAGAAGTCCACCACATATTATCACACAGCCCAGAGCAATCTTATCTCACTCTTGCTTCAGAACTTCAAAAGCAGAAAATACTATTTTCAGAAGACAAGGATATTCTGAGATGGGGGTACGAGGAAAAAGGTATATTCATTACTCAAGAGGCTTACAAAATAATTATCCAAGAAAGGGTAGTTAAAAATAATTTGTGGAATAACATATGGAACTCCACCATATGGCCGAAGGTCTCTACTTTTTTATGGCTGTTGTCTCACAACAGAATATTAACCTGGGACAATCTAAGAAAACGGAACTTTGCTGGGCCATCCATGTGTCCCAACTGTAAACAAGACGAGGAAACATCATTACATCTCATGCAAACCTGTCGGCTTGGTAGGAAACTGTGGGAAAAGATTACATTCCAATGTTAAAAAGAAGGTAGAATACATGGTGATATTACAGGTACCCTTCGCACCTGGAGCCAAGAACCATATCAAAGTAAAATATTAAATGTTCTATGGCAACTCATTCCTGGTTTATTAATGTGGAATATCTAGAAGGAGAGAAACAGACGGATCTTTAAAGATCAAGCAATGTCGCTTGATCAGTTATGGCAAGGATTGCTTAATAACCTTAGAGAAACTCTAGCTGTGAAGGTATGGTCCAAGGAAGACTACCCATCCAACCCGCAGGAACAAGCTATCTGGGAAAACTAGCAGATCAAATTAAATATGCCAAGTCCCACCAAGGATAGCACACATAAGCATCAGACACCAGCAGCCATATGGAATCCACCGCCAATCAATATGTTTCAACTTAACTTTGACGGAGCTTCAAGAGGTAATCCAGGGCAAGCGGGATTTGGAGGAGCCATCAGAGACTCTCAAGGTATCCCTCTCATAATTTTCCATGGTTCAATAGGATGGAACACTAATAATGCAGCAGAACTAGAAGGATTATGGAGAGGTCTTAATATAGCACAAGAACGAGGCTTTTTTCCACTGATTGCAGAAGGAGACTCCCAAATCATTATCACTATGGCCTCAAAACTAATGCATGGATCCCCTGTCCACAAAGTAAGCAGCAGCTGGAAACTGGCTCCTCGCCTGGACCTCCTCAAGCAATGGTTTTCAACTCACCAGGCGATCACCTTCAAACACATCAGAAGAGAAGGAAACAAGCTAGCGGATTTCCTAATGAATTTAGGAGTGGAAAATGGAAAAGATTTTGTGGGAGGCTTGATTTCCAGCACAGTTCCTGAAACGAAGCTCCCAATATTCAATGATATTGTAAACAATGACAGGCAGTTGAAGGAAGACTCACACCCGGATGTGGGTGCTAGTACCACGTATCCATGATAGGACAGGATAGGACGGCAGCTAGCAAGGTAACCAGCAGGTCTCGACGGCTTAAAGTAAGGGAGGAGCAGGCATTCAAGGCCCTGCGTAATGGCGGATTGAGCCTGGGAGTTATGGTGCTGAGAAGGGAAGTTAATGCATGGCGAGGACAACGTTCCTGGTTGGAGGACCTCGATCACAGCATAAAAGACATGAACCTTAGCGAATTTGGCACAGAGGCGCGCTTCATATGGCTAATTAGAGTGAGTTCCAGGGCAGCACGTAGTGCACGGGAGCCTCCTTGGGTCAGGTATCAGCACGCTGGTTCTGGTTCTGGTTTTGGTCTAGTAAGAGGGTCCAGTAGGTCAGCTTCTGTTCCTTTTAGTTTTTCACTTTGTCTCCACACTGTTGTCTTACATTCCTTTAAGTTCACTCTCTGTATAGGGGTCTGGCACAAAAGTTTGGTGCTGCCTGTCATTGTTGGGGGTCTGAACCCAGGGCAATTTGCCTACAATTGGCCTACCTGCACCTACCATCAGTCTCCAAGTTTTCTCAGCCAACAATTTCACTTGACAATGCCTCGCCAACGAGGTACCCCCAGATGAGGCAGTCATTCAGGCTCCAGGGATGGTTCCGGCAGTAGAGGAGGTTCTATCCCGCATTGCGTCGATCCTTTAACCTCTGTTCTTGCCCCCTCACCGCCCTCTGATAATTCTGGCCCATCCTTGGCCCCTGTTTCACCCACCTCTCCGCCCTCGGACAGTGCTGGCCGGTCTTTGAACAGTTCATTCCGCTCCGTGCGTTTTCAGTTCTGAAGTCGGCTTAACAAGCCGCTTATTTCAGCCATAGTGACAGTGATTTTTGAGGAGGAAGAGGAGCAGGATAGCTCAGATAATCCCTCCACAGATCCGTCGCACTCCCAAGTGCCCAGTGACAGTCCAGGTAGCCCATCGGGGGCGGTTCTCAATGACTCTGAAAGGAAGAGCACGGATGGCCAGCCCCTATCTGCTCAGAAGCCCATAATTGAATGCGAGCCAGCGCGTTTCACTGGAAACATCCTCCATCTTGTTTTACCGCCAGGCAGAAGCGCGACGGATGTTGAGGACAATGTAATGGTAGAATGGGTAAATCAAACGAGCGTCAAGGATTTCAACTCTCCTCCGCAGGAATAAGTTCGCCAGGACTTCAAGCGCGCTTCAGGAAGATAAGATTTTTGGTTATGTTTGTCTCCAAGCTTTTGTTAGTTTTCAATGGATATGCCAGCACATCATTTTGTAATGGTCATTAGTCAAAACAACATTTTTGTAATAGTCATCAGACAGAACAGTGTTTTTGTAAATGTCATGCAGCAGGATGCTTGGAAGAGTTTTTTTTATAGAGGGCAGGTTGCTACCCCCTTAGAGGTTTAACCCTCTATGTAAATATTTTTCCTTTTTATTTTAATAGAATAGTATTTATCGAGAAAAAAAAGTAATCTAATAGAAGTTACCTTGGAAACAAGAGAAAAAATATCACCAAAATCAATTCCTGTCACATGGGAATAACCTTTTGCTACCAACCTAGCTTTTTATTTCTCCACATTTCCTTCTGCATTTGTCTTCTTCTTGAACACCCATTTAGTGCCAATGGGTTTCCTTCCAGCCAGAAACTCCACTAGATCCCAAGCATCATTTTTGTACAAAGATGCCATTTCATCAACCATGGCCTCTTTCCAGAGTTTTCCATCCTCTGAATCTACTAATTCCTTCACAGTTCTAGGATCATCATCAGTAATAGATAAAGAAAAATTTGAATAGAAAGAATATGGACCATACCTTTCTGGATTCCTTATTTCTTGAACTAATCTTCCTACACCCAGAGTTTGTGGCTTTTCATCTTCTAATTCCTCCTTTGCTGTAGAGTCTGATTCTTCCTCCTTTAGCTCAAACTCTATCTTCTCAGGTTCCTTTGGTTGGACTTCATGTATAATAACATCTTTCACCTCTCTGAACACCACATCTCGGTTGTACACAACCTTCCTTATTGGTAGGTTCCAAAGCTTATAACCCTTTAAACCATCCTTATACCCAATAAAGATGCACTTTTCAGATTTACTATTCAACTTGGTTCATTTCTCCTTTGGAGCATGTACATATCATCACATCCAAGTACCCTTAGATGTGAAAGAGAGGGTTTCTTACCAGTCCATACCTCTTATGGAGTCTTATCCTCCAACGTTGATGAAGGTGATCTGTTGACTGGGTAACATGTTGTCTCGACTACCTCTACCCATAATTCTTGTCCTAACCCAGCACCACTGAGCATGCTTCTTGCCCTTTCCATCAATGTCTTGTTTATTCTTTCTACAACTCAATTTTGCTGAGGTATATATGGAGTAGTCTTCTGTCGTGCTATAGCAAACTTCTTACAAAATTCTTCAAATTCCTTATTGCAAAATTCTCCACTGTTATCTATCTTCAACATCTTTATCTTCTTCTCTGTTTGGTTTTCCACTAGAGCCTTAAATTCTTTAAACCTGTCAAAGACTTCAGATTTATTCTTAAGAAAATATATCCATGTATTCCTTGAGAAGTCATCTATAAATGATACATAGTACACAGACTTACCCAGTGATGGAACCTTCACATGTCCAAACACATCACTGTGCATAAGCTCTAATATTTGTTTCCCCCTTTTACCACCAGAGGGGAAACTCACCTAATTATGCTTCCCATATACACAATTTTCACAGAAATCAATATCCAAAGAGCCATTACTCATACCTTCTACCATACTTTTACCATGAAGTATTCAAAGGTCCTTCTCTCTAATATTTCCAAGCCTTTGATGCCACAACATGGTGTTCTCTCCAAAGACCACTAGATTTTCTGCTCGACTTTCAGGAAACACATAACTATTGCACCCATCTAAAACAGTGCTACCTTGCAACTTCTATAGAGTTCCAGTCCAAACTCCCCGCATCAATACTAGTGATCCTTGCACCATCTTGTAGGTATCCTTATCGAAGACTATTTTTACACCTGCATCATCTAGCTTGCTTACAGAAATCAGATTTTTGGCTAATGTAGGAATATGCAAAACACCTGGAAGTGTTCTAACCCTTCCACCTTGCAACTTCAACTTTACTTTTCCATGACCAAAAATACTAGCCATCTTATTATCCCCTAAGAAGACATAACCAAGATCATATTTATCATACTCGTGGAACCACTCTCTATGGGGAGTGAAGTGAAAGGATCTACCTGAGTCAATCAACCATGCCTCATTATCTACATGTGTAATTAAAGAAGCCAAGTACACATCCCCACCTTCATGTGAGTTGGTTTTCGCCTTTGCAGAAGAAGCATCATGAGATCCCTTTCCTTTGTCAAGAGCTTTAGATTTACAGTCCCTTTTGTAGTGCCCTTCCTTTCTGCATTTCCAGCACACCACCTTTACAGGTTTTCCTGGAGATATATCTCCCTCTAATTTAGATCTCCCACTCAATGACTTATTTTTGTTTTTGTTCTGGGACTGTCTCTACAGACAAGGCCCACATCTGCTCTTCCATATTTTTCCGTCTCATCTCCTCTGTCAGCAAGGATGAGACTATTTCATCAAACTGCAAGGCAATTGCATTGCTACCTATTGCAATAACTAGACTATCCCACGAATCTGGTAGAGAACACAACAAATTGATGCACTTATCTTCATTTGAAATTTTAATATCAAGAGATAATAAATGACTTACCACTGTATTAAATGCATTCAGATGTTTTGTCACCGATTCTCCATATTTCATCCTCGGGTTATACCTCTTTTTTTGTAGGAACAGTTTATTCACTAGAGACTTAGATTGGTACAAAGTCCCTAACTTGTCCCACAAAGACTTCGTCGTAGCTTCCCTTAATACATTCATCAATACTGAATCTGAGACACACAATCGTATTGTGCTCTTAGACTTTTGATCCAACTTCTTCCATTATTCATTGGACACTCTCCTTGGTTTAGTACCTAGATCTACTATGATCCATTCATCTTTATCCACCAACAGATCCTCCATCTTGAGTTTCCACAACTCAAAACTCTGACCATTAAATTTCTTGATCTCTATCTTTCCACTGCTCACCATCTTCTTTCACCACTAGCATCGATCCCATAGATCTCCCACTAAACAGGGTCTACCACAGGCCCAAGCGAAACCCCTCAGCAACAAAGGCGTCCCCTTGAAGCCAAAACAACTCTGATACCAAGTGTAGGTTTTAACCCCATATAGAAATTACCTGCATACGAATTCTAAAACACAAAAAATAAACAATGTGAGAGCATAACACATAAAACACATATACACAAATATTTTCCCCTGGATCCCAAAACCAGGACTACCAGCTTGATTTTTCATTATATACCTTTCAATGTTACAGTACATATTTATACATGCCGAAGCATCCAATACCATGGACCAAAAACCATTGAGTCTAAAACCATGGACCAAAAAAAATAGGTAGGTCTGCCCAACCTAATATAGGGTCCAAAAAAAAATTTCCTGGGGTGTTGCCCCAAACCCCGTAGAGGGGGCCTACCCACCCCCCTCAAACCCCTTAGATGGGGGGGTTGTCGCTCCCTCTGTGACCCCCCCACTGCAAAATCAGCACAACAAAGGGAGGGCTTTGCCACAACGCTAACCCCCCGATTCACTACGTAGGTTAGTATTTGAAAGAATATAACACAACCCAATAGGCTACTACATCATGTAGCATCCTTTGCCCCTCCTTTAGCACACTCTATTTTTCCTGTAGCATATTCATCCCCTCTTGTAGATTCTTGTTGGAGGATGGTTTTTGTCTTGGGTTGTTTCAAGGAGGTTGATCTGGTGGTGGGCCTCTTTACATATGCTATAGGAGTCTTTGTTATGGATTTTGGAGAGGTAAGCTCTTAGATTTTTCTTCATTGTGTCCCACTTCCTCTTTCTTGCTTGGGGACTCTTCAATTGTGATAGGGGCCTTTGTGGGAGTTTTTGTCCTCCCTTGCTTGATCCTAATGCTTTTCCTACTCTTAAAATATAGAGCATATTACCTTTTCCTATTCCTTTTAGGCTTGACCGTGGTGCTCAAGGTAGCTAAAGTTGCAGCTACCTCTTGTTCAGTGGGTCTTGGAGACAAAATTTCTTTGTTTGTGGGTATATTTGTTTCTCTGGGCTCAGTAGTCTTCTTAGGAAAGGATTTTTCTTAATTCTCCCCCTCTTCCTCTTCGTCTTTTTCTTTTCCTACCTCTGCCTTTGGTTCTTCCACTATCCTTTTTTATTTTGTTTCTCTTCCCTATTCTTCTAACCCTACTACTTCTTCCTCTTCTATCCTTGCCCCTTCTTCTTCTTCCTTTTTCTTCCCCTCTCTTCCTCCAACACTAGAGGCTATGGTATCACCTAGTATGAGGGTCTATGTGTCAATGAAGGCTTCTCTCTCCATGTCTATGAATTTGGACCAAAGGGCTGGGATTCTCAAGTTGCTCAAGGCATCCACCACTATCAGTTTAATGAGGCCATGGTGGCTTAGGTGTTGGAGTTTTCCCTATCTCACTTTTTGACTCATGTCCTTGATGGACTCTAGGAGAAAGTATGGCACACTAAGCCTTTGAGAAAGAGGCAATTATACCTAGAATATGAGTTCATGAAGCAGTCTGGAGTGGTAGTCATAGACAAAACACAGTCTTCCCTCACAAGAGATGTATTTCAGAATATGGTAGGCCACCTCATTCTAATGATAAGGTAGGTTTTCCCTCCTATCCCCATTCTTATCCTCGACATCCTTTTCATTCGCAGTGAGGAAATTCTTTTTAGTAGATGAAATGGTGGATTTTTCTTCTTTTCCCCATTATATCCCTAGAGGTAGGGTATTCACTTTGCTAATTATTTCAGGGTTGAGTGAGATAGCTAACCCCCTCACCATAGTAGTTGCATTGTCCTCTATTTGTGAGTTCAGGGCCATCGAAAATTCAAAGGCAATGTCATCATCAGAATCTTTGAACAACTCAAAGAATCCTAGCCACTGGAGTCTTCTAAAAATGTCTACCACATGAGATTTTAGGTGCATTCTTTTGGTATCTAAGGGCTCCTTTCTATTAAATCCTCCCCTCGTCTCTTCTCTATGTTTTTAGCTACGTGAGGGAGAGATGATTATTTAATATCTTTAGTGTATAATTCAGTGGAAACAATGAGTTGAAATTCCTTTTTGATGAAAATTTCCTACATTCCCCTTACTCTATTGCTCGAAAAGACCTTCTAATTTCACAATTAGACTACTAGTGCATGTAGAATTTGAAGTGTAATTTGCATAAAATCTTAGGGATGGATGAAGGAGATGGTGGAAATTACTTTTTTATCCTGTAGCAATTGCAAAATGAGTTTTTAAAGTCTTAGATGACACCACCAGCTTGTACTCTCCTTAAATATTTTTGAAATGAGAAATTATCAAAGAATTTGTGCCTTAGTACATAATATGCCATTTTTGGCTTACACTTGGAGCATTGTAGTACCCTGGCAGTCACACGGGGTTTCCTTTTTTGGATCGTTGTCCCCACTCAAAGTGATTATTTCCTCTTTCCTTGTAATCACCACCCACTATCTGGGATCCAAACTTGAATTATGTGAAATATCCATGTTGCATGGGTGATTACCATCAATTTTAGTTTACTAGCTGAGGGTGACCAAGTTAACTGGCGACCTCCATCTTATTAAAACATCTCCTCTCGACATTTACACATTTTCATTATTCATGCATAGGGAGGAGGTGAGATGTTTCCATACCTGTGCCTACCTCATGATTGGACTGATGTGGGGATTTTCATGTTGAAGGTAAACCACATTATTGGCATCAAGAGAGTTGACTTGCTGGGTTCTTTCCTATGTATTTCTTCATTGCTCCTCATGATATTTGACTATTGTGTTTGTTGTGTGTGTAGGTACCTTGTTGATGTCCAAGATGCTACTTCTAGTGCAGATTCATTCTGGGAGTGATATGACTACTTTAGAGTGGCCTCATAATTTTCATCACCACCCTATTGATGAGTAAAACCAAGATTATTTATTTATGTGATGTGTGCACAAGCTGCTAGAGGAGGAAGTTTTATTCCTCCTGTAGTCCTCTCCTTTTCCTCTTGGGTCTTCAAGTTGCATGGGAGGTGATGAGAGAAGTTGTAATAGGTCTTGAGGAAAATTCTATAATATTGAGGGGGTAGTGTAGACTTGTAGAAATGAATATGATGGCCTCTGTGTGTTTTTCTAAATTTTTAACAGGGGTAAGATAGAGTGGAGGAATTTTAGTGCAAAATATTTTTTTTATGAAATGGGATGGATGAGTGATAGATGGATGGTGGACCATTGTGGGGGAACCTTATTCATAATTTTCAAGGTCATGTTTGGCTTTCCTTTCCTTCATATCTCCCTCCTGTAACTTTTCAAAACCCTCATGTAGCACTACAAGACCTTCCTGTACCATTTACAAGTCCTTCCTGTAACAGTGCAAAGAGGGGGTGAAACTTGAATTTTGGGCTAATGGGATGGTGGAGAGGGGTGATCACATGAGTGTCGATGATGGATAGGAAGTGGATGGATGGAGTAGTGAAGGGAATTTTTAGAATTTTTGTCCCATCGCCATGGAATATTCCACTCTCTTTAATCCTACAAAATGACAAAAAAATTAGCAGGCATGGTGTAGATCCATTTCTTGTGTTTTTTTTCTGTTTGTTTTTTCTATTTGTTTTTTCTCTTTTTTTAGGCACATAACTACCTCAAAGGAGGTTTTCAACCTATATACCTACCCCATGTTCCTCAAGAGAGGTTTTCACTTAGGGAGCTATATTATGTTTTTTCTTTTTTTCTTCTTCTCCTAGGCTGCCTCAGAGAGGTTTTCAATCCAATAATTGGCCTCAGATGCCGCATAAAGGTTTTCATCCAAGCCTTTTATTTATTTATTTTCTTTTTTTTCTTAATAAAAATATCTAGAAATGTTGAGGACTAGAAGTTATTGCTAGCTACGTGGGGCTTGACCCAAGTTCAAAAGTGATTTAGCCAAACAAATTCCAGAACCACTGGCCCTTTCAGCAACAGTCCGTGGTGTGCAGACTGAGGTCTCACCCAAGGTAGTATGGGAGGGTGCTGGAACCATGTTTCCACACCCTAGGGATGTCTTGATGAAGTATGGGAAGTTCGCAAACCGATCCTGTGCACTTGCGCTGCTCTGCATGGCCATCTATCCTTCATAGCTTGTGCGACTACTTTTGCGCAACTCTATAAAGAGCGAGGAGAGGTGTTGTATAGATCCTTTATCCTTGTTATTATTATAGATATTAACTTAATTGCATATACCCAATATTCTTCTTAATCATTCAATTTTCATAGCAAGTGTGCGCAATCATAAAACTGTAAAGAGATGCATAAACATAATAGGAGTATAAACACACAGTATTTCAAAATCAACTTGTCTTTTATTAATTCTTTGTCCAAGTACAATCCCAAATTTTCCCTGCACACTTAGTTGTTGGGTTGTGCTATATTCTTTCCACATAGTTAACAGGGGGTTTGAGGGGCAAATTTTGGTTTTGGACCCTATGTTAGGTTGGGCAGACCCACCTATGGTTTTGTGCATGATTTTCGCACATGTTTTTTGGATGCGATGTTTTTCGTTCCATGGTATTGGATGCTTCGGCATGTATAAATATGTATTGTAACATTGAAAGGAAAATAATGAAAAATAAAGCTGGTAGTCTCGGTTTTGAGATCCAGTTGGAAATCTCTGTGTATATGTGTTTTATGTGTTATGCTCTCGGATTTCTATTTTTTCTGTGATTTAGAATTCGTATGCAGGTAATTTCTATACGGGGTTAAAACCTACATTTGGTATCAGAGCTGT
>APFE030071930.1:62453-74196 GCA_000404065.3 Pinus taeda
GTGTTGTTGGTAAAGGTGGACACTTTGAAGAATACTGCAGATGCATTAACAAAATATGTGAGCTCTGAGAAGTTCTCTTGGTGTAGAGAAACAATGGGCGTTTTAGGGCTGCAAAAATGACTAAGCCCTCCTGTGGCCCCCTGTGGAAAGAAAACAAGAAGTGGGTGTTGGGTTGTGTTATATTCTTTCCACATAGTTAACAGGGGGTTTGAGGGGTACCCGTAACCCCACTTTATGCGGTTCGGGGCAGCGCCCCGGAAAATTTTGGTTTCGGACCCTATGTTAGGTTGCACGGACCCACCTATGGTTTTGTGCATGATTTTCGCACATGTTTTTTGGACACGATGTTTTTCGGTCCATGGTATTGGATCGATGGTTTTTTGGTCCATGGTATTGGACGTGATCATTTTTCGGTCCATGGTATTGGATACTTCGGCATGTATAAATATGTATTGTAACATTGAAAGGAAAATAATGAAAAATAAAGCTGGTAGTCTCGGTTTTGAGATCCAGTGGGAAATCTCTATGTATATGTGTTTTATGTGTTATGCTCTCACATTTTTATTTTTTCTGTGACTTAGAATTCGTATGCAGGTAATTTCTGTATGGGGTTAAAACCTACATTAGTTGTAGGGTTCTGCGCACACAACTGCGAACTCTACCAGGCCTCTACGCACACAACTCCAGAGCCTCTCCATACTACTACAACTCAAGACTCAGACTTACAGACTCAGAGTGAATTCCTCTTCCAAAATAATATATGACTTAAGAGCAAGACTGCCTTTTACACTTAGAGCCTCACTCTATTTATACAAACCCATGGTTTGTGGACCATGGGTAGGCCAACACATTCTATATTAAATTACATTATTTTAGGGTAGACAACCCTAGACTCTCGCACTCTACGCCTACATTTTGAGGGGTCTTTACATTACATTGACCAAAACCTTGGGCTTCAAGCCCTAAAAACATGCTATGAGGGGATCCACTGCCCAACAGGCCCCCAACACAATCATCATGACTTGTCCTGAGTCACTTGGCTGGTGCGGTGATCTTCAGGTAGAGTCCATCCAACAACTTTTGCACTTCACTTACGTCTGCCACACATTCTTCCAATGTCTTCTATATCAGTTGTGCGCAAATCTCTAATGCATCAATGCCAGGTGAAATTCCTTGCCTAAGTGCATATATGCCCTACATCTATGTCAACTTTCCCTTGATCTTGGAGGTGACCATGAATGCTTCCTCAAGCCAAGGTTGGATGTGTGCTTTAAGCACTGCTTCTTTCTGACGTGCGACATCCACCTGTTCCTTTAGATCTTGGGCCTCCCTCATCTTGGCCAGTCGCTGAGTAAGGGTGACCATCTGTGCGGTCCCCTGGACATTGTCATAGGCCTACTACAACTCCCGCACTTCTGTCTTTAAACGTTGTAGCATTGGGCCTTCCTGTAATGAAGTGAGGGTGAAGAGTGACTGATCTAACAAGCCCATGAAATCCTGTATGGTCCGCTCGATTGCTTCCAACCCCGATTGAATGGTGCAGTGGTGTTGTTTTCTGACTTCTGGGGTGTAGAGGGTTGCACCTCCAGCCGTAGTTCCTCGATCTGTAGGTTGAGGTCTAGCTAGATCCTTGTTTCTTCCTCCTTTGCCTCGCGGAATCCACTGGCTAATTTGTAGATCCGCATACCTACTAGTAAGTATGTTGCAATCTCTAGCCAAGGGACACGAAGACATGCTTCCTTGACGATTTTCTCCAACTGTTGAGTTTGTGCTACCACTTCATTGCGTTGGAGGCTCAGTTGCTCGATGTTGATTCGTTGTTCACTGAGCATCTGTATTGTGTTTCCTTCCCTAGCATGGAGCTCTGTTGTCACTCCATCTTGCAACTGGTATAATATCTCTCGCGAAAGGGCAGCCAAGTTTAGGCCAAGGCCCTTGAGCCAGCCTACCCCAGCTCTGTCCTCCATTTTGTCCACTGTCAATGCTCATTTTGGCAGTGCGATGGTATTAGCCATTTTGGCCCGCAGCAACTGATCAGTTTTTGATGTACCCATAGACCCATAGATGGCTATCATTCCCTATTGTGGGGGCCGCACCTGAAGTTCCTAGATTTGTGCCCTGAGCACCCCAAAACACATTCTATTGCTCTGTCATTTCTTCCTAGAGTGCCTCCCTAGTGACTTCATGAACTATGTCACTGATGTCATATAGGTCACCCTCAGTCAGTGTAATAGGTTCCACATCTAATTTGGAAGCCTTGGTCTTTTTTCTGGGCCCTATCTGTTCCATACTATGTAGCACCTGGCACCGTGTCATCTATCTCTTGTCCTATGGTTAGGTCTGGGCCTCTTTCTTCCTGTGTCATGGTTGCCTCAGATGCTGGTGTTGCTGCTACCTTTTTCGCGGTGGCCTTCGCTGCATCACGGGAAGCCCGTACTTCTTCAGATAGCTACTCATTTCGCTTATGTTGTGCTAGCTGCTTGGTGGCATCCTTTTTGTCATTGAATTGTTGTCTCATCGCCCGTCGCTAGATCTTGTGCATGCCATTCCGGTGGCCATGAGTGGAGCACTGCGAAAACAACGTCATCACTTGTGATGAAGGGTAGTGTGGCCCATTTCTCCTCCGAAGCCTTCCACTCCCTAATATACACATTGTGCATATCTGCTTTAAATTTTGTAAGGCTTTGCAAACTGTCATATACCATGGGGGATTGGCATGGCAGTTTGTTGATCCACATTTGTAAGCTCACCTCCATCAGTATCTAGAATATCTTGATCTCGCGGATGCATGTGGTGTGCCTTGTCACCCAGAGCGACGCGTATTTTTCTACCTCTAGCAAGTCCTGGTCCAGGGGAGGAAATTTATTGTCCTCCTGCAATTCCCCTGCAACTAATAAGATGGATAAGACCAACCACGTGTAGTGGAAGGTCTTACCCTACTCCTGAGCCTCCTTGCAGTTCGTTAGGAACTCCTTGCAGAGTAATTGTGGCCAGCTAAGTTGTACCCCCTTGGCACATTTCTCATCCAATGCTATGACCGTTGTTGGTACCTCATTGCCGTGGCATTTTATCATCACTTTTCCTGCCAGCAGCTAAGTGGCTATGTGCACCCTTTTGTCTTGAATGCTAGTAAACACATAACCCCTTTACTTCTTCTCTAACTCATATTTCTTCTTCATGGCTTCTGCGAGCACCAAGTCTCTGCTTTGGCCAGTTATTTCCATGGGGTCCCTTCCCATGCAGGGAAGGTTTGAAATCCTATGAATCATCTCTGTCGTAATGGGAATTGGTTCCTCCAGCCACAAGTACCCCACATGCACTACGCAAAGCAGTTTCCTGATGACGAATATCATTATTGGTGCCCACTGAAAGTGCAGAATCCATAGTAGGTGGAGTAGCCCGGCCTCCTCCACCCCGTGTAGCCATTTCTGTGGCTACAGTGCTATAACTACCCCCTCCTTGCTTTGTTTCATAAGTTGGCTAGTCTCCAAATGGGGGAACTTTTCACTGTCTGCGAGGTCCCAATCTTCAAATTTCATCATGGGTATGCGACCCAGGGCTGAACCCTAAAATAGAATTCCCTCAAGGAGGAGTGGGGTTTCTAGTGCGTTCTTAATGGCATCCACTTCCTTAGGTACTTTTTCCTTCCCATTCCATGGGGGACATATTTGGGCAGTTTTGTTGTAGCATGCACTGGTTGAATGTCTTCCACCACTTCTTCATCTGGTTCAATCTCTTCTACAAAGGCATGAAGATCCTCTTCTTCATTTTTTGTCTCAATATTAACTATCTTTCCCTATTCTTCCATAGATAGTTTACCGAACCGCAGATTTCACGAAGACATACGGACCGGTCCTGCTGCTTGTGGGTCATTTTTGGGCCCGACCTCCGGGGCGATTTAGGGATTTCAGGTGCATCCCCTACCAGTGGTGTAGAGCTCTGCATAGTTCCCTTGGTTGTTGAAATTATTCTGATCATGAAATCTTGTGTCTCCTTCAGCAATGTTTTAAACCACGGACTTGCTCTCACAACCTCCAAATTCGTCAGGTTCATACCCACTTGATAACGCAACAATTGAATTCTCAAAACACCAAGGGTTGTTCGGTGGAGAGCCACCTGTGATTTATAGGCCCTTTTGAATTCAAATTCTACCATTCCCCCCATATTCAGCTCATTAATGTGAGACTGGCGGCAGATAGTCCCAAATCTAGTTCTAACTTTATGTCTTAATTGCCCATCATCTGCTCCTTGTTTCCTTAAATTGGACATCTTGTCATGAATAGTGACACCAACAGTCACTTTCCATCCTATCCGCGCAGTAGCGCAGTCCCTTATGCATGAATGCAACCTATGCATCATACTGATCCTCTGCGTAGCTCCCATACAGACTCTTTTATACTCCCGCTCTCTCTTTCAACTGCTTGGAGCATTGATACTATGCTTCCTATGAATAGTCAGGTGGTCGCACTACTGGTGCAAGGCTTCAAGTCACCCTCCAACCTGGTCCACAGAACTTCCTTAGTTACCCTCATGCCAGTTAGCATCTCGCATTCTTCCTCATGTGGTGCACTTCCTTGTTTACTTTGTCTGATAAGGTGCGGTCGCAGCCATGTAGTATAACCAAAAACTCTCGGCGACAATCTTCTAGTGCGGTGGCAGGGTTGCCCATATGTGGCCCCATCCTTCTGTCGATGCATAATGCTTGCGATATTTTGGTTTCTAGTTTTCTGATATCCTCATCCATTAATATGCTTTTCAGCTTCAGTTGTACCCAATCTTCTTTGAGTTTGTGAAGCTCAAGGTTCCCTTGTTGAATGGCTTCCTAAATCTGCATATGTTCGTCCTCGCATGGCTGCATAATCTCTTTTCTTTGGTCCTCGCACGTTGTCACAATTATGGGAGCTATTGCGTGAGGATTCTTTCCCAAATCTATGGCCTCGACTCTGCTCGTCATCTTCATAATCATTTCCACACTTAGGTTCTTGCACATGACCTTACAGGCCCATCGGACCATTGGCACATGCAGGTCCCAATCAGTTCGTCCTGCCCAGTAAACTCTTTTCATGATTCCGCATAGCTTTGTGAATGTTCCGACGTGGAATATTTGCAGTGTGCGTCGCTTTTCCTGCTACTGTGTCGAGTTCTGATTTTCGATCCTTAGTATGGGATGTGCTTGCACAGCGCACGTCTACATCCATCGGAATAGGTGGGCATGAAAACTATGTCATCCTGGCTGCCTGACTCTTGTTCAACGTTGGGGACTTCCAAGCCATAAGCACATCCATCTTGTACATTCGCACCAGTTTTCAATTGTCTTCTGATGGGTACTCCACCATCATGCAGGTGTCACACAGAACACCCATTCCAGCATACCATACCATTGTTGTTCCGGTACTGCACTTTCAAATTTGTTTAAGAATTCATCCATTGTTGTTACCCCATCATATGTTGGCAATTCACTTGCTTTCGTCGTCACACACCATAGTGATCTAATCATCATGTTGCAATTCAGCGTTGTCACTTCATGCAACCAGTTCTGCCAATGTTCTACTTCTTCATCTGAATCTAAAGTACAGGAACTATCACGTTCCCATAGGATTCTCCCATCTGCAGTCTTGTTCACTCGATCCTAGTCTTGCACAGTTATTTGGTAATTGCAATCTAGCTCATCATCACTGTCATCATTGCCCATAGGTTCAGTGTAGTGTGCTCCTTCAACTAGATCTAGTAGAACTACTACGCGTAGGGACTTTTTCTCGAATATCATCTTCCGCTTCTTCAAGTTGATGACTCCATTCATATCAATGGCCTAATCTATTCTTAGCAATGCAGGATAAGGATTGTTTTCATCAACAATCTCTATCACTTCAAAGTCTGTCTGCGTGCTCATGCCTTTGATATCAACTGTTACCCCTTGCAAACTCCCCATGGGCAAAATATTATGTTGGTTCGCCATTTGTAATTGAATAGGGGACAACTGCAATGTGGGCCTACCCATGTGGTCAGCACTATTGTTGTACCAACAATGCTGCAACTCCTAGGCTACCTACTTTACTCTTATCAACCCGGTAGTTCATAACAAACTTGGAAGCATTGGTGCTATATGCACAAGTACTAGTTCTTACTGCAAGTTTTCACTTGGTCAGCCAGCGCAAGATCACTAGGAGCTCAAGCCAACTTCTATGGATTCAAAAAGAAGCTCTATATGTGATGAAAGGAGAGAAATATTACTCTTTAGATGCTACTCTAACTGCAAAATGGAGAAAGACTGAAATGTAAAGCAAGCCTAGTAAATCCTAATTAACCAACTAATTCTAATTTTGCAGAAAGAACTATGAAAACCATGAAAGGAATGCCACTACCTACTCAAGGAAGTAAACAACATCTAATTATGCTATTTCTAGAAGTAAATAAGCAAAGAACATATTTTTGGATTTTTATGTATTTCTATGTGAAATTGACATGCATGTAATTTATTATGTGTGAGTGTGGTAGTGAATAGGTGGCGTTGGGGGGTAGTTTTGGTACTTGAGAGGATGTGGGATTGTGTGGATGGGTCCTAGGAGGTCTCAGGTGGCATTCTGGAGGCTTTTTCCACACTTGGCCTTCAAAAGAAAGCCTACAGGAAAATCTACAGGCGGACACGGGAAATCTATAGGAGGAAAAACAACATTCTACAGGAGGCCTATAGGAGGAGGCCGAGAACAACTTTGACTATTTTGAGGGTCTGGGAGGGGGTGGAAAGGTGGATGAAGGTTGAGATGAGGTGTTATGGTGCCTATGGTCTACCATGAACCACCAAGAGAGAGAAAGATGATTAGAGTAGCTCAAGGAGAGAGGAAGAAGTTCTAGGAAAAATGCAAGAAACTAAGGTAGAATTGAGACGGGGTTTAGGCGACCTGTAGGGAATGGATCAGATGGAGGATGTCATGGCTGATAGGCTGGCCTACTACTAGAAGAGATCTACTGCAAACAAACTGATAGTCAACCAATAAGATCAAACAAGCAATGAAATGAATGCATCTATAAAAATAGAGTTTTGCATCAAACTAGTCTAAACTATGATCTATGAAAGGAAATGCTGAGAAACATTGTAGGAAGGGAAATAAAGAAAGAAGACTATTGCAAATTAGGAATTAAGAATGATGACAAAGATCTAAAGTGAAGCAAGACTGGACTATTAACCTTCTAAAAAGATGCAAACACTAGAAGTCCTATGAAGGAGGAAAATCTATGTTTTTGGGGTAGCAAGAGGGACTTTGTCTCAAATCATGGTCTCAAAGGGAGGAAGAGAGGCCAAGGCACCATTGCTAGCCTTTTGAATCTTTGTTTATAACTGTTTAACCTGCTATAGAAAGAACAAATGGAAGCAAACTACTAAATCATCAAAAGCAACCTATGCTTAACCATAAAAGCAATACATCTAACAACAACCTAATCTATAACTGAAATAAAACATACAAATACAAGTAAAGAGGAGCTTCGTTGTTTGGATTGGGCCCTAACCCAAGAGCTTTAGCTCTTTGAGGTAACTCAGTGCTAACTCAAAAAGGATTCCATCTTTATTTCAAAGACGATAGCAAGATTACATGAAACTATCACAAAATAATAAGCTCGAAGTTTATCAGAGTTTACATAAGCAAAAAACCAACAAAAGTCTGACCCTAGTGAGGTCTTAGTCCTCTCTACTTATACAAGTGAAGCTACCAATGGCTTCCTTAAAATCAAGGAGGCTTGGCTCCCAAAACTCGACATAATCATTAGTCATCCTCCACTTGCTCGCCTGCCTTCTAGTGCATGATTCGACTGCTTGTACTTCGCACTGAATGAAGGGGAATTCAAAGTGAGGAGTAATAAATGAGGGGGATTCCCTCCTATAATTCCTCTCCTTTTTCAACTTCGAGCTATTTCTGCCATTTGTCCATTGGATCCTTGACTTTGACTTCAAAAATCATCAATAATCTGCATTAAATACACATTAGACCACTTGGCATAATAACTAACTCAACTCACTCTATAAGCATAAATATAATCAGAAATTCTGTAATAAGCTAAGAGAATGGTTGATTTGACTAGGTTAGGAGGTAAAATGAGCCCATATAATTACCCATTTATGAGGCTCATCATCACCCCCTACTGAAATTGTTGCTCATCCTCTGAGCAACTTAGTCCATCTCCTCATCTTTTATGGCCCTAGTGGCCTACCTAGCATCCCAAGCTTCTAATGTGGTCTTATCTTCCTTATCATAGAATCCCGCCTTCCTGTCTATCTCTTCCCACTGCTCCTCCTCCTCTTCTTCTCTTCTTCCTTCCAACATGCCTAACAGCAGTGGGGGACTCAGTTTGAGGCCAATCCAGTTGACCTTCAGCCTTTACATGGAGCACTTGTACATTGGCACTCTTCTTAATGCCTCCTTCATCCTCATGGGGGAATGATATTCCCTGATCTGTAGACTGTGTGGTAAGGTGTTCCATCTCCTCATGCATGTATGCACACAGTCATCCCCAAGTAGCCTTTGCATATCCTCAAAGTGTGCAATGGCTTGTGCCTGATCACTTATATACCTAGGGGCAATATAAGGATTATTGGCAAGCAAGTTGTGTGTGCTGATGAGTGCCATGGGATCTGATGGTTCAACTCTTATCATTAATGGCTCATTATGCTCTTTTATCATCAATATTATTATTTCTTCTTCCCTCAACTCTTCATGGTTCATCCATGAGGCCATGGCCATTAGTTACATGTCCCCTAGCATGGCATTAGGGTCCCACACATTCATGTCTATGAGGGCCATGTTATGTAGGTAGAATTCTACCATTTCTGTCTTATCCTCTGATGTGCTTTGGTCACACAGATCCATAAACTGCCTATAATCCTAAAAGGACATGGTGCCTCTTTGTGCCAAAGTCTTTATTTAAAATTGTAACCATTGGTCCTTAAGATATAGGCCATAGGATTTTGCTGGTGTTCTACATTGCAATGCCTCCATGGATAAGGTAGCCATGCATGCTAGCTAAGTCTCCTTCTCTTGTAGCTGCCTCCTTAACAATTCATTTTTAGTTTCAAGGTGGTTCCTTGTAATCCCTTCCCTGTTTCTAATATCGCTCAACTCTCTGCCCATTTCTCTGAGTTTTTTTTCCATATGGCCAACATCCTCAACTACCTTGGATTTGGCTATTTTCATCCATCTATGTGTTCTTATTCTCTCTTTCTCTAGTTCAAAGAATAGTGGAATTCCAAAATTTTGTAGAATTGTCCTTCCTCCCTCAAGCAGATTGTAATAGGAAGCCATACTAGGCTGGGGATCAGGTTCTTTTATCTCTGGTTCTTCCTCCTTCCTCCTGTGGCTATTCTTCTATCCTTTTATCAATCTGTTGGGTTTCCTGTAGCTTTGACAGTGTCTCTAGTAGAACTATCTGAGCCTCCTATAGGACTATTTTTGGGTCTTGTAGTACTACCTTTTCCTTCCATGTGGAAGATCTAGGAGTCCCCCTTTCATATGTGATAGGTGCCTTGGAAGGGGATTCTTTCCCTTTGGCAGAGGGTGAATCTTCAATTGTAATTGGCACTTTTGAAGAGGGTTGAGGTTTGCCTGTTTTTATTCTTGTGATCTTCCTTGCCTTGAATTACATGGAGGCCTGCCTTTTCCTCTTTTGATTTGGCTTGATTGGTGTACTGAGGGCAGCTACTGCCTCCCTTTCTAGAGTCTCAGGGAACCCTTCTCCTTGTTCTTCCTTTTCTACCTCTTTTTCTCCTCCTTTTATCTCTTTTTCTGTCTCTGTTTGCTCTGTTTCTTCAGCTTTCTCCTCCTCTATCTTAGTTTCTTCCTCCTTCCTTTCTTGTTCTGCTAAGCCACCAGTGGCTTCACCTTCTCCCCCTTGCTGCTCTTCTTCCTCACTGCCAATAGGACTAACATCATAGGTTAGGGCCTTTATGTCATCCTCAACTGTCATGTTCACTTCCCATGCTATAGGGAGTGTAAATGTATGGAGGGCTTCTTCAACTAAAATTTTGATTAACCCATGGTGAGATAGCTACTCTGAATTCCTTGCTTGAACCTTATTGTTGGAGTCAATGAGGGACTACAGGAGGAAGTAGGAGATGTTGAGCTTCTGAGGTGTTGGAGCGTCCATGCCATACCTTAATTCATGAAGGATTCCAAAGTGATAACCATAGACAATGTTGTAACTCCCCTCATAGGAAATGTATTTTGATTATTTGGTAGCTAACCTCATCCTAAGGATATGGTATGCTAGCCCTTCTAATGCCATTTTTATCCTCTACAGGGGTTTTATTGTTTTGGAAGAAGTTTTTCTTGGTAGCCTGGCCAATTGGTTTCTCATCCTTACTCCAAGGCAGCCCAAGAGGAAGTGTAGTGACCCTACTGATAAATTCAAGGGTTATCTCCATGGAAATACCTCTAAAGGTGACAGTGCCATGCATTCTTGTGTGAGGGACCAAAGAGTGGGAAAATTCTTGGGCAATCTCCTCGTCAAACCCTCAGAATTTCTCAAAAAAGTTCATCCAATTTGCTCTTGTGAATATGTCCACTACTTGGGGATGTGCATGGAGCCTAGTGGAGTTAGTGGGCTCCTCTCATGAACCCTCCTTTCATTTTGTTGATACTCTTTTGGAAAACCAAATATGGAGATGGAGACAGCAATTTTTGGGAAAAAAAAGAAACAGAGGAGACTGTGTTTTTTTTTTAAATAAGCAGAAAATTTTTCTTATGTATTTTCTCCTCTCCTAAAGACCTTATTTCCTCCTCAATTTGAAACCACTTCTTGCATATATTGATACTCAATGGGGTCATGCATGGAACCTACCTCCTTAGACCAAAAATCGTGCTAAACCCCGTGTTTTCTCCCTTCAAAACAACTCACTACCCCTCCTGTAGAATCCTGTTGTCCCTCCTGTAGAATTCTTGTAGGTGCTCTTGTAGAACCTATAAGTGCTCCTGTAGAAAAAGCCAAGAGTAGGAATATGGGAGAGATCGATGGAGGACGATGGTTACGAGGCTGTGGGGGCACAAGGAGATTGTTGTAGCTGAGTTACGAGGAGAGAATGAAAGAAAAGGTCGTGAGAGTGCTTAGGGAGGAGTACTTATTACCCTTTATGGATATTTCCGGTGATGGGGGGTGAGCTGGAAAAGTATTCGTTGACCATATTTGGACCATTGGTCCCCACCTGCCTTGTCATCATGGCCCCTCCTCATAATCATCCCTCATGATTGCATCAGAGTTGACACTTCCTCCACTACGTGTACCTAACATCTTTCTTGAGTTGACTGTGTGCACGTGTGGGTGACATCTCAGATGAGTGGAGTTAACTAGATGAAGGTGGTCAAGTTAACTGGCCACCTTTCCCTCGTTCAACCTCAACCATCAACAATGTAAACTTTGAAACGGGAACTGTAAACTCAAAATGGGAACTCTGGCCAAAAAACCCCAAAAAAACATAAAAAACAGTGCTAAAAAACGAAAAATGTTGATGCTGGAATAACACTTTTTTTTTCTTGGGTAAATTTTCAACATGTTTTAAAAATGGCGGTGAAAACCATTTTTTTGCGCAAAAGTTGCCAAAAAAACACCCTCAAAACGAAAAGTGTTAATGCTGGAAGAACACTTTTTTTTCAAAAGTAAAATTTCAACATTTTGAATAATGGTGTAAAATATCTTATCATAACCCCGAAAAACATTAAATTTAAAAAAAATAAAAACAATGAAAAAACACAAAACAAAA
>APFE030071930.1:78769-102071 GCA_000404065.3 Pinus taeda
AAGTTCATGCACTTTCATGGTTGGTTCATGGTATTAGTCCCACAGTTTTTGATCCTATGGTTTTGGCCCGTGGTATTGGTTCATGATTTGAGGAAGAGCTTGCCTATATAAAACAAAGGAGATCATTTGGCTTGCGTATGCTTTTGGGTTGAATATCTTAAGATTTGAAATATTGGGTTATTGTTTCAAAAGCTCGATTTATATGAAAGTGAAGTGGAAAGCGAGTCTGTGAAGGGTGATCTCTCGAACGCTGCAGCTGCGAAAGTGGGGAGGCACCACAGGAGACGCCACAGAGGCGCCACAGAAGGCGCAGTGTAGAGATGCCACAGAAGGCGCAGTGCGGAGATGCCACAGAAGGCGCAGTGCGGAGACGCCACAGAAGGCGCAGTGCGAAGGCGCCACAGAAGGTGCAGTGCGGAGACGCCACAGAGGCGCCACAGAAGGCGCAGTGCGGAGACGCCATAGAGGCGCCATAGGAGACGCCACAGAGGCACCACCGAAGGCGCAATGCGGAGGTGCCACAGAAGGCGCAGCTGCAGAGGTGCGCGGCGCCACAGAAGGTGAAGTGCGTAGCGACGCAGGCCAGAGAAAAGGAAATTGCGTATCTGTCTTAAGATATTTTGTTGATTGATTTTTTTGTTGATAAGGTGTTCTGGGTTTAGTTTACTGTTATTGTGGATCTGGTTATCTGGGTGACTTACTGGTACTTGATGATCATTTGATGTTTATGGATCCAGTATGAAAATTGGATGAAACGTGCCCTTTCAGATTATGTGTTGTGCTTCAGTGTATCCAGTATGAAAATTGATGAAACATGGTAGCTGGAGGAGAGAAGATTGTACGCCGGCACCTATGTACTAGTACTTAAGCTAGTACAAAAGCAAAGCGGAATCTTTGGAGCATTGTAGCAGGTAGCAGCTTGCGTACTAGTAAATGGATCGGCTAGTACAAGAGCAAAGGGGGTTGTAGCTCCCGTATTGGTATAAGACTGCACCAGTACAAATATTGTAAAAGGATTTTCTTATTAAGAAGAAGATTGAGATGACTTGCAGCAGGTGGTTTTCTCCCGCATTGGGTTTCCACCTTATATCATGGTGTTCATGTGTGTGCCTTATGTGTGATGATCTATTCTATGTTACTGCATCTGTTAACTGATAATATGGTTGATAATGTTCTAATGCACTCATTGAAGATCAATTAACTTAATCATAAGAAGTTGTGGAAGTAGCATATATGAATCAGAGTTTGGAAATGAAAAAGTTTTATTAATGTGATAATACTGATTCACCCCCCCATCTCAGTATTATTTCCAACAGGGCATTCCTACTATCAAACTGTTACAGGAGATTCAGGTCGAACCAAATGACATACAGAGAAGAGTTAATCAAACCATTAATCTTCAGCAAACCAGAGAGCAAGTGTATGACAGAGCTCAAATGTTGCAAGAGAAGCTCAAAAAGATGTTTGATAAGAAAGCTAAAGCAGAGGATTTCTAGGTCGGCAGCAAAGTCCTAAGGTGGGACTCACGAAGAGAGGACAAGGGCAAACATGCAAAATTTAATTTTCTTTGGAAAGGTCCATACATTATCAGCGCTGTGCAAGGCAATAACACATATTTCCTCAAATCTCTAGATGGCAGCACAGCTGAAGAAGGCCCTATTAATGGCCGAATGTTAAAACATTACCATGATCCCTTTTGATTAAGAAAAACAGGCGGTGTTATTCTGTACATAATTGTTTGTATATACCAGCACTTTATTTTATTTCTATAACAGTCTAGATGCTAAAGCATGCAGAAGAAAGCAGGTAGTGCTTCACAGTTCACTAGAAAATCAGTTGAGGGAGAGTGTTGTTTCAGTCCAAAATTTCAAATCAATCCAATAGTCAGCACCAAGAAGTTTCAATGCACAACAACAACAAAAGTTCAAGGCAGTCTGACCTGTTGTTCTTAGCTTTTCACAAGGAGAACCCATTCCCAAGTGGAGCCACTGTTAGCCTCTTCCTGCAGCAGGTTACTCATATTTCATGATTGACATTTTTATAGGCCAAATATGTCATACTTTGCATGCTGCAATGCTCCATATTTGCTAACAGACACCAAAGAAGGAGGCCATGAAAGTGTGCTAGTCTAAGTTCGACTGTTGCATTCCAATTTTGAAGAGTTATTCCAGTTTTGTAGAATTTTTAGCTAAAGGGAGTTCCAAACAGCTTAATCTTGGTCTCCCTAGGTTTCAATTTCCTGTTTTAGAATATAGAGAATGAATAATCTGTCCAAAAAGCTTAATCTTGGTAGATTCTTAGATAGGTAAAGAAGAAAGGGTGCTCAAAAGCCTAATCTAAGCCCCTGGAAGAAATAAGTGTAGATATAGATAGGAGGACAGTGCAAAAGAAAAAATTGAAACGCTGGGTCTGCAAGTCTAAGTGCACCCAAACCAAAAGAAGAAAAAATGCTAGGTAAGTAGGCTGGGTAGGTAATTTTGAGGTTTCAAAATGTTGATTTGTGATCAATTTTGTGTTTTCAAGTGTTATATCTATTCAAACCAGTATTGCAAGGAAAGAATCCTATGGAGGAGCTCAAGCGAGGCATGACTAACTTCCCCTTCTTCCTCTTCCCTAAATCATTTACTAACTTCCCCTAAAGAGGTCAAGATCTGCTTGATATCTCTTAGTTTCATCATTTTCCATATCATTTTCCTTGGTAAAGATTTGCTTTACTCAAGGAGGGTCCATACTTTCTCTACAAGTTATATCTCCCCTTTAAAGCCTAAGGTCTCTGAAACTTAGCGCTTTCTTGTCATTTTCATATTAACTCCTGACATTATTATGTAAATCCCTATCTATTTCCCTTCCCCCTACTAAAACTATGGTAATAATTCCCCTATGTAAATATCCCCTCCCTTTGGTTGAAACATAACCATAAATATCCCCTTAGGAATTGCTAAGTTCACCTGGATCTTAGTAAGAACCCTCATCTCTGCATAAATTTCCCCTCCGAGGTGTTTGGACTCCTTCCAAAACACAAAAAACCCCTTCGAAATGCATTAACCAACCCCCGCACATCACATTTTTGGGATTTATTAATGTTTGATTAATAAATAACCAAAGCGCCAAACACATTAAACGTTAACCTAAAGTCCAAACCCACCCGCGACCAAAAATATTAAAGTTTAACGCGCATGCTGTTTCACTGAAACCCGTGCATCTTCCCCTCTCGTCCACCGTCGGATCAGCCCTCCCAGATCCGACGGCCCTCGTGCATATCGGGCGCCCTTTTGTGATGGTTAGTTAGCACCCGATGTCCGACGGTTTTACCGACGTACACCGGGACAGCTCGCGGCATCCAATTGCATCAGGTCGCCCCTGACAAATACCACCTTCGTACCAAAGGCGATCCGATGCAATCCAAAAAACCGCCCTCCCCTTACGTGACGTGGGCACCATGTCATCTCGCCGCGTCACCCTACCACATCGCCTCCACCTCACCCCTTCCTGCCTGCGTCAGCCTCCTGCCATCGTTCTGCCATGTCATCACCCTGCCGTACTGCCACGTCACCCTGCTGACGTCATCACCGTACAAGAGGGTCCCACTGCTGATGTCATCCACCATACTGCTAACGTCATGCTGACATCAGCAACTAAAAAACGTGCAAGTGAGAAAATCAAGGTTCGGAAGCCCAGAATGAGAAACAGGGGCAGTTTTCGATGCGTGATTAGCTAATCGTGCATTGCTACGGGAAATAGGCCAAAGTGGGGAATCTTTAGGGAATCTTTTTATTCCTCAGCCATTTTTGCACCGAAAAAGGTAGAAAAAGCCCGATTTTGCAAATTTTAAAGTATCAGAATATAGAGAGAGACCCGGTTTATAGGTTAAAGCGTATCAGAGCAGATGTGAAGCCAAAAACCATGTCAAAGAGTATCCGTGTTGTGGCGAAGTGTATCAGCGAAGATCTTCTCAGGGCTCGAGGCGAATGAAGCATTAAAAGAAAACCTTGAAAGTCAAGAAGTAGTTAAGGAGCCATTCAAAGCTCACCAACAAAATGACTACACAATTATAACCCACAGAAGATCAATGGACCAGAACTCAATGCACAGTTATTATAAGAGCACTGCACCAAGCCACAGAGGACACCACATTAACTCACTTTTGATCCAGCTGCCTTTGGCGCAGTCCAAAGAGGACTTACTTGCATTTAATTCCAGCATAAGTTAGGTTTTAGAAAGCTTTTTCCCGCAGACCTGTTTAGGTCGGTTGTAATAAATATTTTTAGATTTTTTTCCTATAAAGATAGCCCTGAAACATGTAATAGGGGTTGGTTGGTCTTTGTTGGTTTGAGGTTTTGCTTGGGCAGAGACTCGCACTGTATATGTGATAATATCTATAATCAAAGATTGCTTAAGAGCCCGGAGAATGAACTATGTATTGTGTTTGATTGGCTGGAGAGTGACTATGGAATTCCTGTGCTTCTACATGATTCAATAAGTGTCCCTTAACTCTGTTTAGTTTTTCATGTTTGTTTTATCATCTATGGTTCACCATCCAAAATTACAGAAAGGAAGAATAGTTTAGGATTTGCTTGGCAGCACCCTATGCTCAATTTCTGTGATTTCTACATGTTTTCATCAGGAATAGTTATGAATATGCATACTTAAATGATCATGTTTACGCTATTTCTTTCACATATGAATGTCAGTTTAGGAATTCTTAACTGCTCCTAGACAGCCATTCATTCACCTCCCTTCTCTGTTAGCTGATGAAAGATTCTTAATTGCCTTTCATTTCTGACTTTCATCCCATCTTTCAGCAATTGGTATTGTTTCATGTGTAGCTATCCTGCTCTATAATCCTCTTGTCACCAAGAAAACACAACAGCCAGCCTTAATCCATGACTCCATGCCCAATGGTTTGAAACTCATCACCCTATGCGTGCCTCTTTGCTTAAATGCAACTTCCCTCCATTCAAACTCCATCCAAACTCAAACAAAACCCACTGAACCCAATAGCTAGCCTAAAATCATCATCAAACAAAGCTAAATCATTAAGAGAGAGCCCTCTCTAATTGCAGGTGGGCTAGAACCTGCAATCCAAAGATTGATTTGTGGTTACCTCGGCCGTATCCCTTCAGGAGCTTAGGGACAACCTAAGTGATAACAAGATGGAGACTCAGTGATAGAGCATATGAATGCATTTAATACTATGGTAAGTCAATTATTATCCATTGATATTAAAATTTCAGATGAAGATAAGTGCATCAGTTTGTTGTGTTCTCTACCAGATTCGTGGGATAGTCTGGTTATTGCAATAGGTAGAAATGCAACTGCCTTGCAGTTTGATGAAATAGTCTCATCCTTGCTGACAGAGGAGATGAGACAAAAAAATATGCAGAGCCAGAATGGTGATGCCTTTTCTGTATGAGGACGGTCCCAGAACAGGAAAAAAATAAGTCATCGAGTGGGAGATCTAAATCTAGAGGGAGATCTAAATCTCCAAGAAAACCTGTAAAGGTGGTTTGCCGAAATACGGAAAGGAAGGGCACTACAAAAGGGACTATAAATCTAAAGTTCTTGATAAAGGAAAGGGATCTGATGATGCTTCTTCTATAGAGGCAAAAACCACCTCAGATGAAGGTGGGGATGTGTACTTGGCTTCTTCAAGTACACATGTAGATCATGAGGCATGGTTGATTGACTCAGGTGCATCCTTTCACTTCACTCCCCATAGAGAGTGGTTATGCAAGTATGAGAAATACGATGGTGGTGATGTCTTATTAGGGGATGATAGGAAGGCTAGAATCACTGGCCACAGAAAAGTAAAGTTGAAGTTGCAAGGTGGAAGGGTTAGAACGCTTTCGGGTGTTTTTCATATTCCTGCATTTGCTAGAAATCTGATTTCTATAAGCAAGCTAGATGATGTAGGTGTAAAAACAATGTTCGAGAAGGATACCTACAAGATGGTTATGGGAGCACTAATATTGATGCAGGGAGTTTGGATTGGAACTCTGTACAAGTTGCAAGGTAGCACTGTTGTTGATGGCTGCAACAATTATGTGGTTCCTGAAAGTGGAGCAAAAAATCTAGTGGTCTTTGGAGATAAGACCATGCTGTGGCATCAAAGGCTTGGACATATTGGAGAGAAGGGCCTTTGAATACTTCATGGTAAAGGTATGATAGAAGGTATGAGTAATAGATCTCTGGATTTTTATTTTTGTGAAAATTGTGTATATGGGAAGCAGAATCGGGTGAGTTTCCTCTCTGGTGGTAAGAGGGCGAAATAGATATTAGAGCTTGTGCACAGTGATGTGTTTGGACCTGTGAAGGTTCCATCACTGGGTACATCTATGTACTATGTATCATTTATAGATGAATTCTCGAGAAATACATGGATATATTAACTCAAGAAGAAATTTGAAGTTTGTGATGTCAGATAATGGTGGAGAGTTTTGCAGCAAGGAATTTGAATAATTCTGTAATAAGTGTGGTATAACACAGTAGAAGACTACTCCATACACACTTGAGAAAAATGGAGTTGCAAAAAGAATGAACAAGATGGTGATGGAAAGGGCAAGAAGCATGCTCAGTGGTGCCGGTTTAGGACAGGAATTATGGGCAGAGGCGGTGGAAATATCATGTTACCTAGTCAACATATCACCTTCCTCAGCGTTGGAGGATAAGACTCCACAAGAGGTATGGAATGGTAAGAAAACCTCTCTTTCACGTCTGAGGGTATTTGGGTGTGATGCATATATACATGTTCCAAAGGAGAAAAGAACCAAGTTGGATAGTAAATCTGAAAAGTGCATCTTTATTGGGTATAAAGATGGTTTAAAGGGTTATAAGCTTTGCAACCCAATAATAAGGAAGGTTGTGTACAACTGAGATGTGGTGTTCAAAGAGGTGAAATATGTTATTAAACATGAATACTAACCAAAGGAACCTGAGAAGATAGATTTTGAGCTTAAGGAGGAAGAATCAGACTCTACAACAGAGGAGGAATCAAAACATGAAGAGCCACAAACTCAAGGTGTGAGAAGATCAGTTTGAGAAAGAAGGAAACTAGAAAGGTATAGTCCATATTCTTTTTGTTCAAATTTTTCTTTATCTGTTACTCATGATGATCCCAGAACTGCGAAGGAAGCAGTAGATTCAGAGGATGGAAAACTCTATAAAGAGGCCATTGTTGATGAAATGGCATCTTTGCACAAAAATGAGGCTTGGGATCTAGTGGAGTTTCTCGCTGGAAGGAGACCCATTGATAGAAAATGGTTGTTCAAGAATCAGACAAATGTAGAAGGAAAGGTGGAGAAATACAAAGCTCAATTGGTAGAAAAAGGTTATTCCCAGGTGCTAGGAATTGATTTTGGTGATATTTTTTCTCCTATTTCTAAGGTAGCTTCGATTAGATTACTTTTATCTGTTGTTTCTACTTTTACTTTTGAGGTAGAACAGATTGATGTGAAGACAACATTTCTTCACTGGGATCTGGAAGAGGAGATTTACATGAAGCAACCTAAAGGTTTTGTGGTGAAGGGTAAGAAAGAACTGGTATGCAAGTTAAAGAAGTCTTTGTATGGGTTAAAACAGTCACCAAGGATTTTGTACCAGAAATTTGATACATTTATACGGGGACATGGCTTCACTAGAAGAAAATAAGATCATTGTGTGTATTTTAAATTAATTGGTGACCGTGTTATTTATCTGTTCTTGTATAATATGTTGCTGGTTGGAAATGACAAAGAAATTATCTAGGATTTGAAGACCCAATTGTCCTCCAAATTCGACACGAAAGATCTTGGTGCTACAAACTATATTTTGGGCATGGAAATTAAAAGTGATTGGGCAAAGAAGAAGTTTTGGTTAAACCATAGGAAGTATGTCGAGACAATACTGCAAAGGTTTAATATGCAGGATAGTAAACCGATGAAGGTTCCTATTTCTGTAGGTGTAAAGTTATCAGGCGAATAGTGTCCCAAGACAAAAGAAGAGGAAGATGACATGTCCCGTGTTCCATATGCAAGTGTAGTCGATAGCCTAATGTATGCAATGGTTTGTACTAGACCAGACTTTGCACATGTAGTGGGAGTATTGAGCAACTTTATGTCAAAATCAGGGAAGAAGCACTAGACAATAGTGAAGTAGGTTTTTAGGTATTTGCGCGACACTAGTGATTATGGATTGTGCTACAAAGGAATACCAAGATTGGATAGAGTTTTGGATATTCATGGCTTTGTCGATGTAGATTGGGTTGGAGATGTGGATCAGAGAAGATCTACAAGTGGGTATGTGTTTAACCTATTTGGAGGTGTAGTTAGTTGGATGAGTAAGAAACAATCTATAGTGGCACTATCAACTACCGAGGTAGAATACATTGTAGCCACTCATGTAAGAAAGGAAGAAGTTTGGTTGCAAAGATTGTGTTCAAGTATGGGGTTAGTACAGGGAGCTATAAGGATAGACTGTGACAACCAAAGTGCAATTTTCTTGTCAAAGAACCCTGCTTACCATTCAAAGACAAAGCACATTGATGTTCGGTATCACTTTGTGAGGGATATGATAGAAGATAGAAAGGTGTTTCTGGTAAAGGTGGACACCTTGAAGAATAATACTGATGCATTGAAAAAATCTATGAGCTCTGAGAAGTTCTTTTGGTGTATATAAAGAATGGGCATTTCAGGGCTAGATAAATGACTAAGCTTTCATGTGGCCCTCAATGGAAATAAAACAACAAGTGGGAGAATGTTGGGTTGTGTTATATTCTTTCCACAACTAGCCGGTCTAGTTAACAGGGGGGTTAAAGGGGGGGGCGAACCCCCCCCTTGTTGCACCGACTGCGTAGTGGGAGGGTCACAGGGGGTGTTTGAGGGGGGTGGTTAGCCCCCCTCTACGAGGTCTAGGGAAACACCCTAAGGAAATTTTTTTGGATCCTATATTAGGTTGGGAAGACCCACCTATGGTTTTGTGCATGGTTTTCGCACATGGTTTTGGATGCAATGGTTTTCGGTCCATGGTATTGGATGCTTTGGCATGCATAAATATGTATTGTAACATTGAAAGCAACATAATGAAAAATCAAGTTGGTAGTCCCAGTTTTGGGATCCATGGGAGAATATTTGTGTATATGTGTTTTGTGTTATGCTCTTGCATTATTTATTTTCTGTGTTTTAGAATTCATATGTAGGTAATTTTTGTATGGGGTTAAAACCTACATAATGGATCCCCAGGAGCCAAACAACCACTCCCGGTGCCCAAACCCTGAGTTAACTTTATTTTTCACTGACCTGAACTCCCAGTTTCTCCCTTTACAAGGCAAGATAACAACTATAACCCTCCAGTCGCTTCAATAAGCCTACTTCTGAGTGAATATAGACTAAATTACTATGTTATGTGCCAATGAGCCCAATATCTGAGCCACTTTTTTAGGGCTAGGATCCATACCTCTGCCTAGAACTTAATGAAACTCTCAGAAATGATAAATGACACAATGACAAAGCCTTTCATTCAAAACTTGATCAAGGAATTAACTTGACCCATCCTAAACATGGCAAAAATTCCATTAAACACATCATGAACATGTAATCTACAGGTTATAATTACATATCTAAACATAGCGGTATCATACTTGTATGAGAATCAACAAGAAGGACTAATACCCCCTCATAATAGCTAAAAAAAACATCTATTAGGTCATGCAGTCAATGACCATTCATTTACTAATAAAAATATGTTAAGATCCACAGCTAAAACCCGTCATAAAACCATTCTTACAACCAGCATATAACTAACATAATAAAAATGACAAAAAAATCATCGAAGCCACATAATAAGTATAAATACTCATGAATTACAAGAGGAAAAAATATCTTATTAACATATGAAAATCCAACCAAGTCAGGGACTTCAATGTACCACTTGATCGTAGATTGGGCTGAACAAAATCTTTCTTTCAGCCAATCACCCTCATGCCATATTCCAAGCATGAATGTGGGATCTCATGGAAATAACCAATCAAAACCAAATGAGGACTTCCAAAGGCCAAACCACCTCAATCCTCAACCAATGATTCCACCTCATGGTTAGATATCACTAACCATCACCAAATTAGCCTCTACTAAAGTTCTTTAGGCCTCCAGAGCGTAACTTAGCTTCGGGACTAGTATCTCTACCCACAGTTGTCACAGGGCTCTAGAGTGTTTTTCCAGCCAAGGCTCCAGGACTACTAATTCAACCCAAGTTGTTCCAAGGCTTCTAGATTGTTTGTCCAACCAAGGCCCCATGATCTAATAACCCAACCCATGGCCATAAGGAACATGAGCACCAATCAAAAAACAAAAGGGGAAAACCCACAACACCATGGATATATAGGAAATGTCAAGGCTTAGGCAAAACCACTGCCAATCTAGGAAATCCTCCATGCTAATGACAAATCATAACCAAATAACCACATGTATATGCCATGCATTCCAAAACTATCAAGGAAATGATACATGCAACTCAATACATGCAAAGAAAGCCCAATGTAGTTGTTGATCCTGTTGTCCTCTTGTGCTTTCCTACCTTTCCTTTTCCTTCTTTCTCCAAATCTAAAGTATGCCATAATCTGGAAAGAGTGCTCCTAGGAAACTCTAAGTGTACAAGAGTATGAGAGAGAGAGAATAGAATATATATTTAAGCTAAAACTGACAAAAGGTTTTGAATTGATCCTCATAATCCTTTTTATCATTGAGGCCTCTATTGTCTTCATTTTCCTCTATTTTCCCTTCAATTTTCCTGACATGCAATTTTGTGACCTTTCACCTTTTGTTTCTCCTATTTTCCATTATTTTCATAAATAAAATGGCAATTAATGCCTCTTTTACTTTGCCAATTTCCATAGCCATTTATTAATCACAAGTGATCTCCATCACTATGTTTTTTCCCAACATTCAACTTGGAATATGTGTCCCATGACATTGGTCTTATTTTTCCTTTCTTAACTTTATTACATGGATTTTTAACTGAGACTATTATAGAACCCTCCCCCTTGGGGGAACACCATCCTTGATGTCAATGAAACTTATAAACTGGCAAGCACATGTTCCCTATGGAGATTTATAACATAAATCAATACAACATTTACATCATATCCATCTTATGAAAACATAACCAACATATCATGAACACCATACCACTTATTAGATCTTTATAACACAACTTGATGCGGTATTTACATACATATCAATATATACACATAGCCAAACACAACATAAATCATATACCCAAAAGACATCTACTCAACTAGCGAATAGAGAAGGATACATAGCTCAAATTTGATCAACCATCTCCCATGTAGCTTCATTGGGCCTAAAGTTCTTCCATTGCACCTTAACTTGCTTGATTGCTCGATTCCAGAGCATGAGAATCTTTCACTACAAAATACACTAAGGTTCTAGTTGGAATTCTCCTTTTGGATTCACCTGCAATATAGACCAATCAATAACATGATCAAGATATTTCACATATCTTTTAATCAATAACACATGGAAAACATCATGGATTTTCACTGTCGGAGGAAGTGCAAGTTGGTAGGCTATTGGTCCAATCATCTCAAGAATCTTGAAAGGTCCACAATACTAAGGTGCCAAATTTCCACATGATCCAATCCTTAAGGAGCTTTTCTTGGGCTTGATACACAAGTACACATGTTCCCCAACATCAAACTCCTTAAACACCCTGTGCTGATTTGTATAACCCTTCTGTGTGTCATGTGCTACCTTTAGATTCTTCTTGATAACCTGCATTTATTGTTCCATCTCTACCAACATGTCTAGTCTTATCAATACCTTGTTCACTGGATCGCTCCAATTGATAGGATTATTACAACTCTACCCATAAACAACCTCAAATGGACTCATGTTCAAGGATTCCTGATACTCATTGTTATATGAAAACTCCACCAATGGAAGATACTCTTCACACTTTCATTGTTGATGCATGATTTACATCCTCAACATGTCCTCCAAAATCCTATTGACCCTCTCTATCTTTCCATTTGTCTATGGATGATAAGTTGTACTAAAGACCAACTATGTACCCAAACCTAGAAATAACTCTTTCCAAAACCTAGAAGTGAACTTGGCATCCCTATCTGACACAATGTTCTTTATAACACCATGCAATCTCACTATGTTTGTGATGAATACAAGTGCTACTCCACTAGTTGTATTTGTAAACTTTACTAAAATGAAGTGAGATACATTTTTCAACCCATCAACCACAACCATAATAGAATCATGGTGTCTATATTTCCTCGGATAACTTGTAATAAAGTACATGGAAATGACCTCCCATTTCCACTCTAGAATTGAAATTGTCTGTAGTAATCCACCTGGATGCTTACACTCTCCTTATACCTGTTGACAATCCAAACATCTAACCACAAACTCTGCCACTTCTTTCTTCAAATTCAGAAAGTAGTAGAACTTCTTCACAACTATCAATGTCTTTGGATATCCCAGATGAACTAAATATGGATTAACATGAAATTCCCTCAAGATGAGCTTCTTCATCTCACTATTGTCTGGCACATAGATCCTGTCCCTAAAAATGACCAAACCATTTTTCGTGAGACCATAGTCCACATCCTGATCACATGTACCCTGCTACTATAACATGTTCCTGAGTTGTTGGTACTGTCATCCTACTATCCTACCTACAATATATGATCCTACAAATCTATCCCATATGAGCTCATAGTTTCTATGTGATTTACTTGTACTCTCCTCCTATGAGCATCTGGAACCCTATTCTCTTTTCCCTTAATGATTTCAAAGTCAAAATCACTAATTGTGGTCAACCATCTAGCTTTCCTGGGATTCAGATTTGGTTGATCAAACAAGTATCTCATCCCACTATGATCACTCATCAAAATGAACCTCCTTCCAAGAAGATAGTGCCTCCACATCTTCAGTGCATGGATGATCACTTCCAACTCAAGATCATGTGTCACATATGACTACTCGTTATCATTTAGTTTCCTTGACTCATAACATACCACATGTCCTTCTTACATCATAACCCCACCAACAAATTCTTTACCTGGATGTGTAATCTTTAGAACTAGAGAATTTGTCAACAACTTCATCAACTTCTCCAAACTTGTTGCACATTCCTCTATCCATTCAAATTTCTTTCCTTTCCTCTGTAATTATGTAATAGGATAGAAAATTTTTGAGAAGTTCTTGATGAAACTCCTATAATAACAAGCTAATCCCATGAATGATCTAACCTCATCCACATTCCTAGGATCTACCCATTCCATGATATCCTCTTATATTTGTCGAATCCACTGCAATGTCGGGCCTTGGAGACAACATGTCACAAATAATGTACCTTCGTTTGAAATAAATTGCATTTTTTAAGCTTGGCACACAAATGATGCTCTCTTAGAAATCTCAATATTATTGCTAAGTGTTTTACATGCTCTTCGTCATTCTTAGAATATATCAATATATCATCAATAAATATAATCACAAACTTGTCTAGATAAGGATGCAACACACTATTCATCAAACACATGAAAGTAACTGGAGAATTAGTAAAACCAAAAGGAACTACAAAAAACCCATGATGCCCATACTTGATCCAAAAAGTGGTCTTGTAGATGTCCTCTTGTTTGATGCGTACCTGATGATATAATGATCTCTAAACCAATTTTCGATAACATTGTTTCTCCCTACAACTGGTCAAACAAGTCATCAATCCTCATAAAAAGATACCTATTCTTAATCGTCACCTTGTTCAACTACCTATAATCAATGCATAACTTGGGATTACCATACTTAGTCATGAATAACATTAGTGCACCCCAAGCGGACACACGTGGCCTGATGTATCCCTTTTCCAACATTCCCTTCAACTGCAACTTAAATTATACTAACTCTGGAGTGCTCATCCTATAAGGTGGCATTGATGTTGGTGCTACTCTTGTACCAATTCAATAGAAAATTCCACTTCCATGTGAGGTTGTAATCTTGAAATCTTTGTTGGGAGCACATCTTGAAACTGCTGTAAAACCAGATACCTTTTGAATACCTCTACATCCTCAACATCCTTACCTTTGCCTCTCGAAATATGCATTGCAAATAATACACACCCTTTCCTCTGGCTACACTTTATTTTCATATTTTTAACCATTTTAATTGACGTCAAATTCTTCTTACCCTGTAATATTCTTTGTTCATGATTATCCTCCAAACACTCAATTTACTTTTCATAACAATCCACCTTGGTCCTATGAACATACAACCAATCCATATCCAACAACATATTGTACAATCCCAGTGGAAGAACATTCAGATGCGCATATTTAGACATACCATTCAACTCAAATGCACAATATATTACCTAATGATGAACTCTCTTATTAATACCTATAGCTAACTGCACTAACCAAGACTCGGTATGTACTTCTTTACTCGAACCACAATTATCCACCAAGTCAGGATTAAGATAACTATAATTAGATCTAGGGTCAATAAAAATAGAAACAACTTGATCACAAAGCTTACCATCCATCTCGATAATAGATGTCTAGTGCCTATTATCCAACAATGCATAAATATGAGGAATACTCTGTATGACATCCCTAACCGTATGTGCCTCTTGAGCACTACATATTTGTGGTTTTCCACCTCGATGTTGTTGACAATCTATCCTGTGGTGATCCTTGCCACAAGTCCAACATTATAAAGGTTTCTTGACATCACCCTTGTTCTACTCCTCAGACTGAAATCCATGTCCACTGTCAGATGCATTAAACTTCTTATGTGGCACTGCATTCTCTTTGTTACTTGTGCCTTATTTTATTCCTCGCTTCTTATCCCATTTTCCTTTAGTCTTTTCATTACCTTCCAATCTTTTTTAGATTTAGACCTGTGCTTTGATTTCTCCTAACAATACTTAAACTCCCTGATGACTTCCTCCAATGATCTAGGCTCATCAAATTCAATCCTATATTTGAACCTTACCAACAACCCACTGATGAATCTATGAATCTTAGCTTTAACATCCTTAAGATAAGGCACATACCTCAACAACTCCAAAAATCTGCTAGTATACTCCTCATTGGTTATAGATCCCATCTTTAACACATAGAATTCATTCGCAATGTCATCATAGTATCTCTCAAATAAATACTTCTTCCTAAAAAGTCTTTCAAACTCCCTCCAAGTAAACGCCTCTTCCCGAATGCCTATGAAATTCTTCACATGTTCCCACCAAATGTTTCCTTTACCTTAAAGGCTGAAGGTGGCTATCTTGGATTTCATGTTCATTGAATAGTCATTGTTAGGGCCTTCATTTTTGTGATATTTTGCGGAGAAAGAGACTAGTGAGAAGTGGCAGAAATGACTGTTGGGAACATTAAGGGAGTTTTGAGTTCTAAAATGGGCATCCTAAGGTAATTATAAAATAATAGTGGAAATAATAAAATAAGATTAGATTACATCATCAAATTTTAGAGGAAAAAAATAAAAAAACTAATTTTTCAACTTGTATTTTCAACTTATCTCCCTATGGGATTACTCAAGTTTCAAGCGGAAACACTCATTGGATGAACATTTTGATTCCTCATCCAAGGAGTACCCATGTTGCATACTTTTGATGGACCCTTCTACACGAAAAATCAGAAATACATGAAAAATGTGATTGCGATCACGTTTTTTCATGTACTTCTCATTTTTTGTGTAGCAGGGTCCATCGAAAGTATGCAACATGGGTACCCCTTGGATGAGAAATTAAATTTTATATCCAATGAGTACTCCCGCTCAAAATTTGAGTAAAACCTTAGAGAGATAATTTGAAAATACAAGTTGAAAAAATAGTTTAATTATTTTATTGTTTTTTAATCTTTTTACTTTTTTACTCCAAAAATGGTGAATCATCGCCCATGGTTTATATCATCATCTTGAATCCTATTGGTTCTTAAAAATTATATTTTGGTTGTACATTTTTCCTAGGAGTCCCATTTTAGACCTAAAAATTCCCTTAATGGTTTCGAAGCTGACAGTCGAGGAAAGATAAGAGACTGGAGGAAGACTAGATGTTGGAGAGGAGTGGAAGGAAGGAACAGAGACAACCTAGCAGGGAAAGAGTAGGAGCAGCCAAGGATGAAGATAGCCAATCAGGGGAAAATGAATGGGTAGTTTGGGTTGGAATGCAAGAAAAGAAAGAAGAATATAAAAAGAAGAAAGGACAACCAAGAAGGGGGTTACTTTGTGTTCTTAGTAATTAAATTCATCTTGTGTTGTGGAGCTATGAGAACAACTTTGTGATTATCTTTATATGAGTTTGTAAGATTTTTGATGCTGAGGAATAGGACATGAATCTTATGTAATCTACCTATTTTGATAGTAATGAATAAGACCGTTATGGGATCATAGTTTGTTCACAGTGTTATTCTGGTTATTCAAAATTTGTATATGCCCCTGTTTAGGTACTCTCTCTGTTATAGGAATTTATAGATCGTTGTGATCTTGTTTCTTTGAATGTTAAGTTACCATTCCTTGCTCTCTATCTTTTGATATGGTTTCCCTAGTATCAGATTCCAACCCTCCTTTAAATTAGGTTGCGGCATGTCTCAATTAAGACTCCTTACCCACCCCAAGTAAGGTGAAAATGTCAGCGTTGTGCTAGACTACAATAGAGCCTTGTTAGCCCTTGTGCCTGAACCTGGAGCCTTAACCCTTTTGTTGTTTCTGTGCCAAAAAATGGTTCAGTTGTTGGGACCTAAAATTAAAAAATAGGGTTTGGAATATGGTATCAAGGATCTTTAAGAAAGAACTACGAAACTGGAGGGATGAGAAAGTGGACCAATTTCTTTCTTAGCAAGGTCAACTCTGTCACCGAATTGTTGCGAAATTGAAGGATGAAATATTTTGTTCAGAACCTACAAGTGATCAATACGAGATGTTCTAGTGCAAATTTATAGAATAACTTTACAATTGTATGCAGAGATTGTAGGTGAAACAGAGATCTAGTGGACAAAATTTGTCTCGTTGCAATTGGAATCAAGCAGATCTCACTGCACTACATTGTCTTGACATGGATCTGACGAGGGAAGTAGATTTCTAGGTACATACCACTATAGAGGGGTATATTATTGAGCTTGCGGTAGAAAGCCATCAATCCTTTTAAAAGCCTGAAGTTGTGTTCTGAGAAGGGTTATGAGGGAAGTTGCTAAAATAAGTAACCCTTTGGATCAAGGTTTTAATGGTGGAAGAGGGCTTACTAGTATTCCAAAGTCTAAGCATGGTACTGTAGGCACCTAGTACTGGGGGAAGAACCTAAAGGGAGGGATTCTACTAAACGGGGAACTATAAGGCTATTAGGAGGATGGACTTAGATGATTCCCGAAAGGACATGGATCTAAGAGTGGAAAGGAGAGCGTGGATAATGGAGAGATGGTAGGAAAGGGCCATGCAGACGATTAAAAGACAACAAGAGGGATTGCACTAAGTAGGAGTGGTGTTGAAAAGTCTAGAGGAAGGAGAGAGGATGGAAGAAAGCTTGATGGAGGGAATAGAGATGGTCAGAACTCCTATGGTTTCAGAAGGGGATATGGACCCTCCCTCACCAGTGGAGAGGGATAGGTTGGATGGAAAAGGCCATGTCAAATCCAATGAAGGCCTAGAGGATGCCTTGTATTTTGTTATGCATAGATTGTTTGCTAAATATGATGCATACAGAAGAATCAAGGATCCACCCCCCCCAAAGCTCAAGTAGTGTCTCCCCCAACCTTCCCCTAGTACTGTATAACAATCCTGACAAATAGCTTTGTAAGTTGATCAAAACTATAAGAGTTCATAATGTGTATGTTAATTGTAAAGATAGTACTAGTAGTGGTGGAAATAGTAGCAGTAATATGGGTTTGAAAGGATTTCTATAACCGACATCACAAGGATTTGTCCTTTTAGCATGGACTCAGTAAAAAATGGCAGGATCATTCACAAGGTATCCCGAGTTCTCCGACAAGGGGAATGAAGATGTAGAAAAACATCGGTATCTATGTGAGGCCAGCTAGAGAGCCTGCCAGACACATGATAATGTGAAGCTAATCGAGTATCATACCACTCTAAGGGAAAGGGACTTGAGGTGGTTCATAAAATGGTGAGAGATACACCAAAACCCAACTGTGGACAATGTTAAAAGAAAATTTGTACAAGAATTCAAACTTCTCCAAACTGATCAGCAAGGGTTATCGTAGTTGTGGGAGATAAAGCAGTGGGAGGGAGAGACAACATGGGAATTGATGCAAATATTTAAGGATGAAATCGATAAAATTAGTTACCTAATAGACCCGAATCACCAAAGAGATTGGTTTATAAAAGCATTGTTACACCTCACCCGTACGCCACTAATGAAACAAAAGATTGACATGCTATAGGATGCTCTCGAGCAAGAAACTAATATAGAAAATATGTTAGGAGACGAATAATGGGGGGAGAACATCACATGATCCATCTATCTTGGGTCTTCAAAATTAGATTGCAAGTCTAATAGAGAAGCTGAAGAATCTGCAACTAACCCACCCGACGAGACCGAATGTGTGGTGCACAAATTGCTTAGTGGAAGGCCATGTTTCCACAGAATGCCCAAGGTTGCATGGTATAGGTACCACATCTACTCCAGGGGGACCACCTGGAACTACACTCGCAATGGGATTCACACGGGTAGGATCATAAGGCTTGTATCATGGTCGTAACCATTTAGAGTACTGTGAAGTATGAAGGGTGTATGGACGCTCCCCTCGTCTGTGCCTAATATGGAAAAAATACTCCAATGATCCAAATAACAATTATTGTGAGTTTTGTGCTTCCAAAACTCACTAGAATGACCAATTTAGGGCGCTAGATGCTCTAGAAGATAGGTTGGACTGCTCAACCTTCCGAGTCAATGAGACCACTCAAGGAGGGTGAAGAGGAGGAACAAGGGGAGGAAGGGCAGGAGACAGAGGCCCAATTCATTATATCAACTACGACCAAGAAGAGAATGTTGCACAAGATTTCCTGCTACCAAGAAGGCCATGGTTCTCTCGGTGCAGGGTCAATGTACATGCAATAGAGGATTTTCCCGAGCTAATTGCAATATGGGAGGAGTAGAACCGACAGAGGGGAACGAACTTGATTAACATAGAGCCAAGGGTATCAGAGGTAGCCCCCTATCGAATATTAATATAGTCACACGTGAAGGAAAAAATCCGGGGCTGATCGAGGAACCACAGACCAACCCATGATCATTAGACTAGCCTCCCCAAAGTGCTCATATAACCCAAAGCAGCAAAACCAATATTACAAGGAGGCAACAAAATTTTTTGAGAATCTAGCTGAGAGTGCAGGACCATAGAAGGGAAGCCAAAGTCTCATAAAGTTAAGAGTCCATACTTTTCATAGTCCACAACAGTCTGACCTATTTAGGAATAGTTTATATTATTCCTGCATAGCGTGAATCATGACCAAATTTTGGAGCAGTTGAGGAAAAGTATGAAAGCGAGCATCCCAAAGGAGGACATTGGGGGAGGATTTATTTCCACTAACTTACCTAAAAGACACACTAGGAGAGTATGTAGGAACAAGAAGAGAACAGGCAGAGAATTCAGAATTGATGATGAGATTACAGGATTTCATATCAAGGACACTATGCTATATCTTGGCTCCGATGTCAACATCCTACCAAGGAAAATGTGGGAGGCACTAGGGAAACCTTAGTTGACATTCTCACCAATCCAGTTGCGGATGGAGAATCAGTATTTTATACTTCCAATTGGGAGACTGGAGAATGTAAAAGTGGATGTAGCAGGGGTAAATACCCATGTAGATTACAAAGTAATAGATATTATGGGAGACAAGGATCCTTAGCCAACAATTCTCAGGATAGACTCTGCATTTGAGATATATGTTATAATCGACTTAAAAAAGGAACTAATGACTTTTGAAGTATAAGGAGTAAGGGTGATTGAACCTCTAGAATCGTACTAGGGACCAAGGTTCATAGAATCAACAAATGATAGAGAAGAGCCAGGGATGTTAGATCAAATTTACAGGCTGAAAATGGGTAAAAGGGAGGACTACATAAACCCAAAAGGTTAAGGATACGTTATCTGGAGAAGTAATCAGAGTTCATAGGTTGGCTAAGAAGCCACCTAGGACAATTAACAGCACAATGGATATGAGATCAACACTAGACGTTGTGTTTCAATATGTCGGGTCAACTGGATTGGCATCGAGGTAAGGTACTTCCCTCTCTTTAATGGTATAGACTCATTAAATTCATTTCTCAATAGGATTGATTCAACTATTATTGAAGAGCATAAAATACCATTACTAAATGTCGCATTGAAAGTTACACTACAACTACCTCCGGGACTAGGAGAATATCAAGAAAGAAATGGAAGTAAGATTCAGACAAGCAGGGGAGTACCCTTAAGAATTTTCAAAGTACAAGGGGGACTCTGACCCTCGACAAAACTTGAAAATTTCTAAGGACATATGGAACTGCGAAGGAACTCCAAAGGAGCTATGGGTACATTGGTTCATACATACCTTGGGAACCTTTCCAAAATCCTAGTATGTATAGGAATAAATAAGGAGGAAAACAGGAGTTTGGGATAGCTTGGCTAATTATTTTGCCAGTAGCTTCTCTTTCTTAGATAATAATAGGAGGCTGACTAAGGAATTTCAGGCTACCAAGCAGATTGTTCTCACATCGTGTCAGCTAATGGATAAGTGCATAGAGCATAGGACCTTATAGCATCTCTATGAGTTAGGATATCCTGAAGTAGTTGCTTGTGGAAAGGTGGATAAAGAACCAGATGAGGATGATCTGGAGGAGTTACGACATTTGTCATTAGGATGATCTGGAGGAGTTACGACATTTGTCATTCCATGAAACTGAAGGGGAAAGGTGCATCAAGTATGTACCTGTAACTTATGTCCCACACTTGCTCCCAGTGAAGTTGCAAAAGAATATCATCGGGAAGGATGACAAGCCAAAGCTAACCTCGATTTGAGACTATTGGGATGAACAAACTACAAAATAGATTTTTAACCTCCTAAGAGAATATGAGGATATTTTTCCTTCATCAGTCACAGAACTAAAATGGATAAAGGGAGACCTAGGGGAGATGAAAATTATATTAAAACCTTATGCAAATGTAGTGAAGTGCCGACCCTATAGACTGAACCAAAGAGTTAAAGAGAAAGTGAAGAAGGAGATAGACAAGATGCTAGAAGCAGGGCTTATTTTTATGATGGGCAAGGCAGAGTGGATAATTCAGATTGCAATACAAAACAACAAAGATGCTCTAGAAATAAGGGTCTGCATGGACTGCCACATTTTAAAAATTCTTGTGTGCATGACCTATTTGCCACACCATTTAGGGATGAGGTTCCAGATAATGTAGCAGGGAACAAAGCATACTCCTTTACAGATGGATTTTCAAGCTATCACCAAGTCAGAATCGTTGAGGAGGATAAGAAGAAAACTATCTTCACTACATAATGCAGATCCTAAACCTATAATGTTATGCCCATTTGGTCTCAAGAATGCACTTGAAGTGTTATCGAGAATTTTAATTGCATCCTTTAGAGATTACATCCACAGGGTCTTAGAGGTCTACATGGATGACTGGACGGTGTATAGTATACTGAAGAAACATTCCAGTCTGCTTTGGATAACTTTTTATCATTTTAAACAACTAAAACTATCATTGAACTTGAAAAAATGTATATTTGCAGTCCCATTTGGCAAACTCTTGGGCCACATAGTGTTCAAAGAGGGAGTATGTGTAGATCCTGCCAAGGTTATGGCGATCGTGAATATGGACCCACCCGCAAGAGTAAAACAGCTCAGATTGACTTTGGGACATAACATATATTACATAATATTTATCTACAACTACATCTCCATTACTCCACCAATGGAGAAACTACTAAAGAAGTTTGAATGATTTACGTGGAAGGAGGAATGTCAAGTTGCACTTAGCATTCCAAAAGAGAAGCTAGTAAGTGCATTGATTATGGTCTACCCCGACTAGAACAAATAGTTCCATGTCCACATCAATGAGCTCGGTATTACTCTAGGGGTTGTTCTAGATTAGTTGGGGGAAGGGAGCCTCGACCACCCAATCTACTTTTATAGTTGGAAGTTATAAACATAAGAAAGAAATTATACCACAATGGAGTGGGAGGCAGTCATGATGTTGTATTCACTCCAAAACTTCAGACACTATTTTCTTGGGAGCCTGTTTAAGTTTTTCAATGACCACTCCCCTTTGAAGTACTTGTTGAACAAGCCTATGCTTGAGGGAATAATTTGTAGGTGGTTATTGTTATTTTACGAATTTACTTTTGAGGTAATCATTAAACTTGATGGACTGAATGTGGGACCTGATCACCTCTCATGGGTGGAATCAGGGGAAAGTGGAGGATCTGTTACACAAAAATATCGTCACCATGACTATTTGCAGTCAGTATGGGTCTCTCATCACTTATAATATCCTCCTAAGCAAGTCTCAAACCTCAGCGCTTCATGTCAAGCTTTGAAAATGAGAGAAAGACATTAAAAATCAATAAAGCTCTGGTTCTGCACTTCCTATCACTGTTACCTACGGTCCCGCACCATTTTTTCATGTTACCTGTGGATTTGCCCACTCTGTCTGTAAAGGGGTGGGTGCGGACCCCTGTGAAAGTCAAAAAGGCGCAAGTTTATTCTAAAAAACTCACTTTGGGTTAATTCTAGATGATTCTAGAAGGAATTTTGACGTGGATTGTTCGCTCCAAGGTGGTTCATGCATCCCAAAAGAGAAGGAGCTAATCCCTTGATGGGAGGAGCTATCCTTTTGAAGGAGGGCTTTATCCCTTTGAAGGAGGACCTAGTAACTTCCCTACATTGCACTATAAATTAAGGCATTGGGCTGGTTGCTGGGGAGGTTAGAAGCTAAACATTTTTAAGGGTAAATACTGGTGGAATTAAGACTTCCTAGTTAAGCTTGACAGGAGAGATCACATACCTTTTGGCTTCATTGGGAAGTGAGTGAAACTTGTCAAATTAGAGGAGACTTCTTGCTAGACCCTGGGAGGAGCTTGTACAACATCAAGGCACAGGTTGTAAAGTTCCTCTTTGATTTGAATTAATACAATCAGATTCATTTTTCCTAACAAATTGTCTTATGTGGTTTGTTTCATAAATTCCTTGATCATTATGATGGATATGCTTTATGACATTGGCTTTTCAGGTGCTATTTAATTTGTTTGCTTGTTTGTGTTTGCAGACT
>APFE030071938.1:0-10879 GCA_000404065.3 Pinus taeda
CTAAAGTGATGCTAGCAAAAATAGTATCAAAAGGGGGAAGCGTTCATTTATAAATGCATTCATATAAGTTCACATGTCTCTTTGTTTGAAAGGGGCACTGGATGGTAAATCATCGCCTATCTCTTTGTTTGAAAGGGGCCCTGGATTGGTAAATCATTTATATAGGACAACCTAATAGCATCATTACTCATTACTCTTCTTGATAGAGGCCTTTTAAGTGGTTCCTAGTTAAAATTTTAGTGTTTTTATGGGTGTCATACTATTCACAAACTTGCAAGTTGTTTCACCTTCAAACAACAAATGGAAAAGATGAAAACATGTCCCTAATTACACACGGAGCTCAAGGTAGTTGGTTTTAGTATCCAAGGTAACATCAATCTGCCACAATTTTAGGGTTGTAGACCTATCATTGTGGATATAGAACATTTCTCTAGGTCTGCAATTCAACCTTGTTTTCTAGCAAGATAAAAAGAAATCTTTTTTTCATGCATCACCTCAATGAGCAGTTTTGGGTCATTATGGAATTGGAATCTACAAAAATAACATAGAAAGGAAACCATAAGAGGGTTACAGCACCCCAAACGTCCATATTTTGAGATATGTCATAAGTTGATAGTCAAGGAGCCGTGTTGTAAGGAACTTTCAAAAATTCTAAAGGTATTACCTACAAGTCCTACATCATCTCAAATGCAAAAAATTCAAGGCAAGAACAAAGAACTATAGCAAAACAAAAGCAATTCAATAAGACATTGCCAAAAAAGCAAGCTATTCACAGCAAAAAGATGTCCATGAATTTAATTTGGCCCTGCTTGAATTCATAACTTTGAAAGGTCAGCCCTAATCTATTTTGAGATCTAAGAATAAATGAAAGATTAAGAGGGGTTTATTTGTCATAAGCTTATGTTGAGAGCTTTGACAGTGTACGCGCCCATGAGCCTATTATAGTCATAGCACAAGAGATTATTTCAAAATGACATTCCTCTTAATTATCAAACATATAAGGTTGTTAAAGGATGCAACACTAATCCACCATTGTAGCACCCTACAACAATATTATTTATGCTATAGCTAGCCCTTGAACTAGTGAGGTTAGAGATCTTGTATGGAGAACATAAAAATGTTTCTTATCATGCTACAGTAATAAATTTGATCTCATTAGGCGCCTGTAGCATTAGTTTAATCTTCTAGTGGTAACTAGCATAATAAGTGATAGCCTAGGCAATACTTCTTCATAGAAGAAGAAGATCAACCTATTTGAGGTGATTAAAGGTGCTTAAAAGATAAAAGTCTAGCATACCTTACCCACATATTTGAAAGCCAACAGCTAGTTTGGGGAAGATGGGTTCACAGTGCAAAGTTTATGCACATTGTTTATGATTATTAAGGGCACTTATTTTGGCATATGCACTTGGCACGATGTATTTAGTTACAACTTGATATGAGCCACCATTTACTATATATTGTTCAATAGAAAAGGATTATTTGCGAATGATCCCACATTCACCTGAAGATTTTCCATTTGGGGGTTTGAGTGACTTACATATCCATGCATCTGAAGGAGGGTTGACTTGCACATCTTCTCATGGGGAGTTGTCCACATATCTTTGTCTAATTTGATTGAATAACTTTTCTAGAGGGGCACATTCGAGGGTGCAGTTGTTACTACTATTTGGGACTATTTGGGATATTTGACTTGGTTTACCATCAAACAAAGGAGTCCATGCTCACAAATACAAAAACAAAGATCCATAGTGGAAAAACAAAAGAAGAAACTGACCCTCTATCACAAAAGTTAACTCACCCTCGACGTCATTGCCTCTACCCTTTCTTATAGTGCCCCACATCTCTCTCACACAAATATATTCAATCCTTTTATCGATGCTTCTCCACCTTTCTTAACCTACGTTGCATTTAAATTTAAACAAATGAGATAATAGTGAAGCAACAAATGAGTTATAAATTAAAACAAGGATAAGATTATATACTAGTAAACAAGTAAATTCCTTAATACATACAAATGAGATAATTATGAAGCAACAAATGAGTTATAAATTAAAACAAGGATAAGCTTATATACTATTAAACAAGTAAATTCCTTAATACATACCTTCATTGCCTTTGCCCACTACACTTTAGAACTAAACCTACAACATAGGTTGTAAGGATTTGTTTAATTGTTCCATCCTCACCCTCAAATGCAAAAAAAAAAATTAAGTAAAAAAAAAATAATAGAATAGAGCATATAAGGAAAAAAATATCTCAAACTACAATTAGCATGGCCATGCTCACAAATGTGAAAGAAAAAAAAACATAAAGAGTATAAAAAAAATCACAAAAGTAGCAAAAAGCCAACAAAACTAATAAAAATAAAACAAGAAAAAAGAAACAAACAAATGGAGAAAGAAAAAAAAACGTAAAGAGTATAAAAAAAATCACAAAAATAGCAAAAAGCCAACAAAACTAATAAAAATAAAACAAGAAAAGAGAAACAAACAAATGGAGACACACCATTCTGCAACCCCAAAATGCATCGATGGCCAACAAATGACACCCTGCACATCAAAAATATGAGTAATATTAAATACACACAAAATGTTTAGCATGAAAAAAGGGCGAAATATCTTATGAGAAATCTTAATTAGAGACCAACAATATTATAAGTAACCTTATGCACTAGAAATCAAACCTAAATCATTAAGAGGGAAGAGAAGATTTAAGATATCTTATGAGAAATCTTAATTAGAGACCAACAATATTATAAGTAACCTTATGCACTAGAAATCAAACCTAAATCATTAAGAGGGAAGAGAAGATTTAAGAGAGAAGAGAACTATTGTATTTGAAATGAGGACTTCATAACAAATCATACCCAAATTTTGCACCAAAAAAGAACTCACCTCTACCTTTTTCTTTAACTTTACACTCTACTATAATCTCAATCATAAAGATATTAATAAAGATATTTTAGTAGTTTCAAAATTGATTCTTCACATTCCATTATCTCATTGCATTACACTCAATGAGAGATAATGAAAAAAATACTAAATACACACAATGTTGTGAGATATTATGAATATTTTAAGCACTAGAAATCTTATGTAAAGACTAAAAACATAAACCTTAAATAGATAAGTATGGATGACCATATATAGGTAAATAGGTAAATAGTGGATCATATATGAACATTTGCACCAAAAGAAAACTCACATGTATCTGTGCCTCTGCCTTTGCATTCTATCGCAGTCTCTTACTCACAAATAGATTTCAACACTTTAATTAGTGATTTTCCACATTCCATTACATGCATTACAATATGGTCAATAATTAGATAGATAACAAATAATGTAAGATACCTTGAATTTAAATACACACAAATGGAACCATACATATCACCTCAATCCTCGCCTTCACCCACTATGCTTTTGTAATCATGGCTTGTTTGGACCTGCTTTAAGTTCTCACATATCACCTCAATCCTTGCCTTCACCCACTATGCTTATGTAATCATGGCTTGTTTGGACCTTCTTTAAGTTCTCACACAATGTTAGACACTTTACATATATTATAAGAAATCATAAACCAAAACAAAAAGTCTTATGAGTAATATTATGCAAAAGTACATCTTATGTAATGACAAAAAATCAATAATTCCTTAACAAGGAAGGGGGGGAGAACCATTGTATTGAAACAGGAAGATATCCATGTCGAAACCAAAAGAGAACGCACTTTTTTCCTTTGTTCTCCTACACATTTGCAAGTCTCTCTCATACAAAAAAAAATTCCATAGTTTACTCGATACCCCAACAGCTTCCTTTAACCCACATTTGCATAATGTTGATTATATAAATAAATCTCAAATAATATAATGTCAAGCCAAAAGAGAACGCACTTTTTTCCTTTGTTCTCCTACACATTTGCAAGTCTCTCTCATACAAAAAAAAATTCCATAGTTTACTCAATACCCAACAGCTTCCTTTAACCCACATTTGCATAATGTTGATTATATAAATAAATCTCAAATAATATAATATTCATCTAATTTCAACATGAGTTTTGCAACAAAATATAACTCACCCTCTATCTTTGCTTCTAACTTTGCTATGGTGACTCACATCTCTGATGGAGTTTTTATAGTAATTTCATGAGTGTTCCTTCACCTTTCTTAATTTGTATCGCAACTACATTTCAACAAACACACATGATACAATGATTAAGCAACATATGAGTTAAATAAAAATGGACATAAAACCATATAATTATTTTGTAACAAACAAGTAAGTTTCGCATATATTATTATATACCTTGTTCATCTTTAAACATAAAGAAGCAAATCCCCACATGCATGCCTCATTCACCTTTGCTCATTACACTCGTGGACTATGGATCATCCCTAAACCCACACTATTCAACCCAAAAGAAAATGTAAACAAAAGAAAATTATATTTAACACACACATTGGAAAAAAACAATCCATAAATTAGCTTGGCCATGCTCACAAATACAAAGATATAACATGTTCGAGAAAAAAATATAAGGAACAATAAAAAAACAAAAAAATAAAAATAAGACATAAAAAGACAAATAAGAAATAGACTCTACTATACACTACAAAAATCATCCATAAATAAATCATACATGGCTAACCAAAGGCACCCTGCACATCAAAACACAAATAAATATTAAATAGACTAGAAAATATTCGAAGAAATACTAAATATACATCAAATATTGTAAGAAATAATAAACACATTAAAATATCTTATGAGAAATCTTAATGGAGACCGAAAATCTTATAAGTAATCGTATTCAATAGAAAATACATCTTATGTAAACACCAAATATCATAAACACTAAATTAGGGAGGAGATCCAAAGTATTTGGAATAAGAAATACTTTGGAATAAGAAATATTACATAGCAGATCATAAATGGATTTTGATTTTGCATCAAAAGAGAACTAACCATGGATTTTGATTTTGCATCAAAAGAGAACTAACCTCAACCTTTGCCTTTGCACTCTACTCAATGCCTTTCTCATTAAAATGTTTTAGTGGTTCTTCATGAATCCTCCACATTCCTTTAACTACGTTGCATTGCATTTAATAATTAAATAGATGATTAATATGTAAGATGGTTCAAATTTAAACAAGAACACATATGGGACCATACATAGTTCTTCATAAATCCTCCACATTCCTTTAACTACGTTGCATTGCATTTAATAATTAAATAAATGATTAATATGTGAGATGGTTCAAATTTAAACAAGAACACATATGGGACCATACATATATATTGTTGCAACATAGGTTTCCATATCATAGCATGCATGGGTTTACACCAAATAGCCAAATAAGAACCAACAATAGTAAAAAAACAACAAAACTAACAAAAAAAACAAAACTAACAAAAAGAAAAGTAAACCCCAAGATGTGTTAAACCAACTGCACCATACATGCCAAAAAAATAATATTAGTAATATTAAATATACACAAAATGTTTTTTAACATGAAACAAATATCAAAACATTTTATGAAAATTCTTACTTAGAGACCAACAATATTATGAGGACATTTCCAAGCAAAATTTGATACCAGCAGTAGTTATGAATGGGATGACACTTATGAATGGGAAAACAAGCATGGCAACTTATTTGAAAGGTTAATTCAAAATTGAACTCCGATTAAAAACAAGGCTAAAGAAAAAGAAAAAAACAAGTTCAAGAAAGCCAACCTATGTAGGAGAAATACTTGTGCGAGTAGATTGACCGTATTTATATAGTCATAATTTTATGTGGTTGGCCGTAATAATTTTATGTGGTTGGCCATAAAATGATGTTAGCAAAAAATAGTATAAAATGGAGGAAGTGTTCATTTATAAATGCATTCATGTAGGGTTCATTTAAACATGACAACCAAATGGCATTATTATTCTTCTTGATAGCGTCACTTTCTATGGTTCCTAGTTCAAATTTGTGTTGTTTTGGGTGTCATACTTACTATGCACAAACTTGCAAGTTGTCTCACCTTTAACAACAAATGGAAAGGATGAAGCATGCCCCTAATAACACACAAGGTCAAGGGAGCTAGTTTTAGTAGGAAAGGTAATAATTTGGAATTCTTCTCAACACCAATCTCCCATTATATTAGGGTTGTAGCATGCCCCTAATAACACACAAAGTTCAAGGGAGTTAGTTTTAGTAGGAAAGGTAATAATTTGGAATTCTTCTCAACACCAATCTCCCATTATTTTAGGGTTGTAGACCTACCATTGTGGATTTGGAATATTTCTCTAAGCCTACAATTCAAGCTTGTTTTCGAAGAAGATAAAAGAAAGAAACGTTTTGTTCATGCATCGACTTAGTGCAAGTTTTGGGTTGTTATGGAATTGGAATCTACAAAAATAACATAAAAAATAAACCATAAGATGCTTATAGTAAATGAGATATGTCACATTTGACAGTCGAAGAGAAATGTTGCAAGGATCTTTCAAAAATTCTAAAGGTGTTACCCCAAATCCTACATCATCTCAAATGCAAAAAATTCAAGGCAAGAACAAACACATTGCAAAACAAAAGAAAATTTCAATAAGGCACTCTGCAAAAAGCAAGCTATTCCCAGCAAAAAAACGTCCACGAATTTATGTTGGCCCTGCTTGTAATCATAACTTTGAAAGGTCAACCTGCTTGTAATCATAACTTTGAAAGGTCAACCCTAATCTATTTTGAGATTTAAGAATAAGTGAAAAGTTAAGATGAGCCTATTATAGTCATAGGGCAAGAGATTATTTCAAAATGGCATTCATCTTGATATCAAACATCTAAGGCTGCTAGAGGATGCAACACTATATAGAGGAATCCATAGTTGTAACACCCTACAACAGTTTTATTTATGCTATAGTTAGCCCTTGAATTTGTATGCTTATGATTCCATTATGAAATCTGCTTGTTCCAAGCCAACCCTATATGCATTAGCACATGAAGCGAAGGTTACAAATCTTGTACAGAGGATGTAAAAATGTTTCTTATCATGCTACACCAATAAATATGATCTGCGTTAAGCACCTATAGCATTAGTTTAATCTTCCAATAGCAACCAACATAATAAGTGATAGCCTTCATGATACACCAATAAATATGATCTACATTAAGCACCTGTAGCATTAGTTTAATCTTCCAATAGCAACCAACATAATAAGTGATAGCCTAGGCAGTACCTCTTTATAGAAAGAAGATCAACCAATTTGAGGAGATTAAAGGTGTTTAAAATACAAACATCTAGCCTAACTTACACACAGATTTGTTCATAGAAACAAGATCAACCTATTTGAGGAGATTAAAGATGTTTAAAATACAAACGTCTAGCCTACCTTACACACAGATTTGAAAACCAGCGGCTAGTTTTCGCACAAATTTGAGGAGAATAAAGGTGTTTAATAGACAAATCAGCATACAGGTTCGCATACCTTACCCATGCGATTTGAAAACCAGCAGCTATTATGGGGCAAATGGATTCATGGTACAAAGCTTATGCACATTGTTTATGCTGATCAAGGGCACCTATTTTGGCATTTGCATATGCCACATTATATTTAGTTACAACATGATATGGTCCATCATATATTGTTATTGTTTACTAGAAAAGGATTATTTGCACACGATCCCATACATTCACTTGAAGATTGTCCATTTGGGGGCTTGAGTGACTTACATATACATGCATGTGAAAGAGGGTTGACTTGGACATCTTCTCGTGGGGTGAAATTGTCCACATATCTTGTCTATTTTGATTGAATAACTCTTCTAGAGGGGTAGAGGGGCACATTTGAGGATGAAGTTGTTACTACTATTTGAGATATTTGACTTGGTTTACCATTAAACCAAGGAAGCCATGCTCACAAAAGCAAAAACAAAGATCGATAGTAGTGGAAATACAAAAACAAAAGAACAAATTCACCCTTTATCACCCTCGATGTCATTGCCTCTACATTTGCTATAGTGCCTGACATCTCTCTCACACGGAGAAATTCAGCCGTTTCATCAATGCTCCTCCACTTTACTTAACCTACATTGCATTTAAATTTAAACACATGAGATCTATAGTAGTAGAAATACAAAAACAAAAGAACAAACTCACCCTTCATCACCCTTGATGTCATATTACATTTGCTATAGTGCCCCACATCTCTCTCAAGCGGAGAAATTTAGTCGTTTCATCAATGCTCCTCCACTTTCCTTAACCTACATTGCATTTAAATTTAAACACATGAGATAATTATGAAGCAACAAATAAGTTAAATTAAAACAAGGATGGCAAGTAAGAGAGCGAGAGTTCATGGCAGCTAGGGTTCAGGTCTAAGCTGCAGAGACAGGCCTGCAGAATTTGCAGTAACTCTGACAACTCTTTCAGCAACAAGACAAAGCACATCGAACAAAGGAGGTGAGCGAATCATGAGAATACCTCAGGGGGATGGTGCAGAGCCTCCCCCAAATGACAACGAACAGGTTCCAATGCAGGAGGAAGCCTGTAAACAAACGGCCCAAGAGGAAACAGAAGAAGGACAAGACTTTCAAGGAGATAAAGAAACAGTTAACGAGATTCCCAAAGCGACTTCCACCACATGCAAGCCAATTGCAGCCACTAGACCAAAGATCGAGCTACCCAGCTGTAGGATTAACACACAAATCCAATATATGAAGGATCATGCTCTGATAGGGAAGTTTATTTGCTTTTGGCCCACAGAAAAAGCACTGCAGGGATGGATTGCAGCCAAATGGAAGCCGAAAGGTCATATAACCCTGCAGCTAGGCCCTAAGGGATTCTTCACGTCAGTTTTCAACTATCTGGAGGATAGAAATAGAGTCATTGATGGAGGGCCGTATTTCTTCAACGTTGCTGGCCTGTATCTCAGACACTGGGTTGAGAGATTCAACCCGGATAAAGAAGATCTTAGTTGGGCACCGGTCTGGATCCGCCTCTACTCCCTCCCTTTGAAGTATTGGGATGAGGCTTTCATTACAAGATACTGGCAATGGTCTTGGTGAGTTCATCAAAGTTGCAAAGGAGACTAAGCTCAGAAGATACACCTCATATGCTCGTATATGCGTCTATATGCACCTCAACAACGCCCTGCCGGATGCGGTAAGTCTTTTTCATGACGATTTTGAATGGATCCAATCTATAGACTATGAACATGTTCCATTCCGCTGTAGGAAATGTCATGGTCTTGGCCACTTATTTCGAGATTGCCCATCTAACCTGAAAACCTCAGCTCCTCCTTTTGGAAAATCAGGCACCGATGGATTCACCAAAGTCTCCCATCACAAAAAGAATCAAAGAAAATATGGATCTAATCCCAAAACCTCTACCAATAACCCCCCAGACTGAGTACAAGGAATAGCTTCGAGTCCCTGGCCCAGCCAGATCTGGACAACCATGAAACCCCTGATCTCTCTAAGGAGCCGCCTAAGCCAAAAGCTCACTCAGCCGCCACCAACACAAAGATTCTCCAGAAATCAAAGCAAACGGTCGACCTCGACTCTTCCTCACCCAACGATATTCCCGCCTGGCTCACTCAAAGTATGGAGGTGGACAATGAACAGACCACTCTGAAGGATACAAAGGAAAATACAGAAGAAAGAAATGAAACCCAGAATATGGAAGAGTAACCAAAGAGCATAGATATAGGAGATCTGGATATTCTAGGCTTGCAGCAAGCTTGTAAAACAAAAAGTTATGACAAGATTCTAGAAAGACAGTTCGACAACCTGGAAATAATTTTGTAAGAGCACAGAGACAGCGAACCCTTGGCATATAGTGTGGAAGCCAATGGGATGGAAAGATCCTCAACAAAGATAATAAGAAGAGGAAGGAAAACAGATCTCCAACGAACCATTCGCATTGGGGAAATGCTAGTGGAATTGGGAAGATATTCCAAGCTCACGAAGTACTATACCACCCTCTCTAATATCTCATCATGAAGCTCATTTCATGGAATATTAGAGGGCTTAATAGCCCTGGGAAGTACAGATCGATAAAAAACATGATTCAGCAAGAAAAACCAAGCATCTTCTTCATACAGAAAACTAAGTGTAACTCAGCAACTCTGGAAAAAAACATGGCAGAAGCTTGGCCAGGTTGTACTACAATTGTCGTGGATGCATTAGGTGCATCAGGAGGCCTTGCAATCATTTGGAATGCACAGACAATCACGCTCTCCAATATACATGCGAACAAGCACTTCATTCAGGCTTCATTCCATATAACAGGGACAAATATCCATGGGCATTTAACAAATGTTTACTTTCCTCGGGAAGCCATTCATAAGATAGACATACTGAATACTCTATCAATAATCAATACTGAAATAACCCTCCCGCTCTGGATCACGGGGGGGACTTCAACATGATAACCAAACGGGAGGAAAAAAGGGGAGGCAGAAGCAGACTAGATAAGGAAAGTTGTCACTTAAAGAACTTCATCCAGAACAACTGGCTCATTGATCTACCCTTCAATAATGGAGTTTTCACCTGGAACAATAAAAGAGCAGACCCTTATCAAATCGCCTCATGATTGGATCGATTCCTACTCTCTCATAATGTAATCCATTTAGGCGGAGACATCTCAGCTTCAATTTTGCCCCGCATAGGTTCCGATCATTGGCCAATCGTACTCCAATGGACAAGACCAGGCAACACTGCACGTCGGCCCTTTCGCTTTGAAGCCTTCTGGCTGTCACATCCAGACTTCAATGACTTCATAAACACGGTCTGGAAAAGCTTCATACCTTTGGAAGGATCAAAAATGTTCCAATTCCAGCAAAAGCTCAAAACTCTCAAATTCCATATCAAACAATAGAACCAGTTTACTTTTGGGAATATT
>APFE030071944.1:0-14012 GCA_000404065.3 Pinus taeda
CCAGCAAGACGCTGCCTGACTCCCAGATCCATAAGCCTTTGCTTTGGTTTTCCTTCTTTATCAGTTTCTAAAGGGAAGGGTTATTGGTTTCGTACCCTTGACTGATCAGATTGATTTGTGTGATTTTATCTTTGAGTTGATTCAATTATAGTTTAGTTTCTGCTTCCTTTCACTTCATTAGAACACTATACTACCGAGCATTACTTGGGCAAAACAGCCTCGGATTGAGTTACTCTTTGAAAGAACAAACGATCCCGGATTGACTTAATAATGTGGAATAATTAGTGGTGTGAGAGACCCTAGTTATAGCCCTACAAAAAGGACATAGTTGGAACCACAAAAGAGATGACCGAGAAGACCTTAGCAAAGAAGCAAGTAGAAGTTACCTCTACATCAAATCAGTGAGGGAAAACCCCAATTATTGACTTGGAATAGGAATGGGAGCAGTTCAAAAAAAAGATTCACACATATTTAAACCCTGAGCAAACATTTGAGATACAGACTCCTAAGCAAACCCAACACAAGTCAAATCCATAAAAGATAGAGGAAGGAGCTAAGGGAACTCAGGATGTTGAAATCATTCCTGCTATTCCTACTTCAGAAATTGTTTTGAGAGTTTAATAAATACCTCCACTAGATGTATTTTATAGTCTTACCCACAAAGATGTGGTCAAGAGGCAAAGGAAGAAAACAAAGCTAGACACTATAGTTGTTACGAATCTGGAAAATGAACCAATGGACATTGTATTAAAGGACTCACCCATGGACCCATCTAAAAATCTCACAAAACTGTTGCAATTTGTAGTGGCCTATGCCACAACAACTATTGACAAAGAAACAGAGGTCCAAATGCTACTCAAAGGAAAGGAACAAAGAATTCTTCTATTAGAACAACAATTAGCTCAGGAAAAATCCAATCAACAAGCAGAATTAAAGGTAGCCCAGCTCCAAAAGGAATTCGAACAGATGAGATTACAACATCAGGCTAGCTTAGCAGAAGAGATGTGCGAATACAAGTTATGATAGATAAGTTTAAGGATAATTTGCAAATCGATGAGTTCATGAAGGAAGCACTTAGCCTTAATTCCCTACTAATGCAGCAAAAGGAAGTACTTTGCTAGAAAATATCACAGATAAGTCCATATTGTGAAACCAGTGATAAGTTAACAAACCAAGTCGTTGACATGAGACTTGAGTATGACAAAATCCATAAAAGGATTTCTGACTTTATTACTTGGAAAGAATCAGAGGATGGGAGAAATTCTGACTTGCCGAAGTTGGAGGAATCTCATAAATACATCATGTTCACGGATTGGGCTTCTTGGTTGAAACAAGCAGAAAAGGAAACAACAATAGCATCAAAAACAGAAAACAACATTATTGAAGTCATCAATGAAAATATTCATGGTGCAAATATTGGTACGAAATGTGTACCAATATTTATTCCAAATGTCAAACAGTTAGAGTAGCAGTGGAGGTAGGTAGCACAAGAAAAGGAGGAGGCAATCAGACAGGTAAACAGGCTAAATGGGGAAGCATACTGGTAGTTTTTAGTGAAACCACACAGTCACTGGATGAACTTGAGATGCTTAACATCCTCTACACAAAAGATGGTGCCAGAACTAATAGATGCCATATTTGTTGGGAAGTCAAAATCTGCAATCGGCCAATCGACTCAACTCAAGCCAATGACTGATATTTGTGGTCTTAGAGATCAAGTTCAAAGGAGTTAGTAATTTAATTTAATTTAATTTTAGTTTTATTTTTTCATGTTATGAGGAAGGTCATTTAAAAATCCTCAGCTATTTTTGTAATAATCTATTTTAAGACATATAGTTTAGTATTTAAACCCCTCTCATGGATTTAGAGAGGGGTCTAGAAATTTTATCAAAAAAATTCTTCAAAACATTGCACTTTTGTACTTTTTGGGAGGTTTTGATGAAATGAATGGAACATGATCTATTTTCTTTCAAATATCTAGCATGCTCTATTGGGATTAAATTATGTACTCTTAGAATGTGTTGGATTGGTTGAAATTGGGTTAATATTGTCGAAGCACATGAGCAGGACTTGTCATACATGGTACTTTTATCTTATGATCATGTTTTATTTATGTATCAAGAAATACGTCTTCTTTCAATTGTTTTATGTACAAAAGTATGAATTATAGTTTGACATTATTGCACGCTTGTATGATGTTAGCTCTGATTCTATTTTGAATACATGAATGATTTTATATGTGATCTATTTCTCTCATTCATTTTGTATAACTATTTATCCAAAACAATTATTGTTAAATGATTTAACTTCTTATTGCAGTTGAATGATCTTTATTACCAATTTATGTAAGATATCATTGTAGATCGCATATTTTATTTAATTCCCGGGTATATCTATAGTTAAATAGTATTAAATTAGGATATATGTATTGTTTATTAGTTATATTAGATTATACTTAGGATTGGGCGCCGGATCCCCCAAGGGAATGTTTGGGGCTTAGAGCTCAGATTTTGGTCAGAGATTGTAATTCTGACGTAAATACTCCACATTTTATGGGCGCAGAGTGCGTAGTTTGTAAAAGAGTCATAGGGTTGTTTGTCCTTAATTTTTTTACTGTAATGTCGGCTGTAGAGATCTACCCATGTTCCACAAACCATGGGATTGTATAAACAGAGCAAGTCTCTAAGTAGTTAAGAGATCAATTAATCACAATAATTTGATAGTCGAAGATGACGAATTGAGTCGTATCTGTGGGGTAAATTCTCGTTTTGGGTTGTAGGGTAGGAGAAGGCTCTTAGTAGTTAAGAGATCAATTAATCACAATAATTTGATAGTCGAAGATGATGAATTGAGTCGTATCTGTGGGGTAAAGTCTCGTTTTGGGTTGTAGGGTAGGAGAAGGCTCTATAGTTGAGTGCATAGAGGCCTAGTAGTCTGCAGCTGAGTGCGCATACACCTACAGCTGAGTGCGCAGGGCGAGTCGAGTCTGTAACAATTTGAAGTATTAATAAAGAGAAGTTTCCTATCATTTATGTGCATTTATTTCTTGTTTTATGCATCTGTTATATTGGGTACGAAATTCACTTTTAATACTTATATGATGCACGAATGTGTATAATTGTATTGATTACATGAATGTAAGACAAAATATCTATTTATGTGAAGTTAACTAAGATTTGTTAAGAAGATAAGTAAGATATGCGGTGTAGTTTTGGAAATTAGTATAGTTCACTACCATAAGTAGCGTGAAGCATCTCAGCCCTTGGTTAGGGCTGTGAGAAAGATGATTGTAACACATCGTAAAGGTATTGAAGGTTGGAATAGTGTTCAAAGTGACCTGCGCGAAGATAGGCTAGTTGGACTAAACTGACATCACAGACATCTCAAGGGTGTGGAAAATTGGTTCCAGCATCCCCCCATACTGCTTCAGGTGAGACTTCAGTCCGCGCTCTGCGGGATGATGCAGAAAGGGCCAGTAGTGTAGGGATTTGTTTGGATAAATAACTCCAAACCTGGGTTAGACCCCCATAAGCCAACAAATGGTTCCGTTGTCGGGACCAAAATCTACATAGAGATGTTTAATGTCTTATCATTGGAATACAACTAAGAAGGAAATTGAAGGTTGGTTGGACAAAATAATTCACAAGTAAATGGCACAGGAGAATAGGAACCCACGACTATCAAAAGAAGGGTGGTTAGACTGCTACCTATACATGGAGATCCACGAAATCTTCTTCGCGTCCTTCCCTATTGAGCTATACAAATGGATAGCGAAGCTAGTAGATAGCCAAGGAAGGTGGAAGCTTGACAGTCCTATTGTGTGGACCCTAGAGTTAGTGTGAAGGTTGGAAGCATCAGAAATAATATCGCATGTCGTTGATCATTGGCTCGATCGTAATATTGGAGGATTCATTTTTGAGTTTACAGTTGACACCCCATTTAGCTACAACAAGGCAGAGCGATGCTTTCTCAAAGGACAGCGAGGTAAGTACGTAAAGTATTTGAATACTCGGATTAAAATGCTATTATGTGAAAAGAGGGTTATGCAGTTACCTTGATGTTCAGGGCTACGTGAAGTGGAAAAGTTTACAAGAATGAAGGAAAAAAGGGACCAGAAACTAGCCCCTTGATTTCACCTCCGCGAGGGGACAAGGAAGAGCTCACGAAGGTCTCATCGCGAAGTACGATCCATCTGATAAGGAAAATAATTCCGCAAATACCACCTCCACCCACACTGCCACCAACTTTACCACGATCACCACCATCTTCACTCGTACCACCTCCACCACCACCGCAATTCAATATGGCAAGCACAGTGAAGTTGCCTATTTTCAAAGGTTTTGGAAATGAGGATACAAACCAATTTGAGTTCATGGTAAGGGCTGTATGAGAAGTGCAAGGAGTTACATATGACAATATAAAGAAAGTGACACTAGTTAGCGCCCCGCAGGACCGCACGCTGACCTGGTATATTAAGCACTCCAATGATAATCCAAATGTGGAAATCACGGATATCCAAACAACGCTAAATAAAGAATTTAGCAGCCCGAAGTCTGAAGCATAGTCGATCATTGGATTCAAAGAGATCATGATGCTACCAGGCAAGACTCCTTGGGAGTTGGATCAGAGGCTAAAATGAACGATTCGCAAAACTAATATGAATCTGATAAATGGAAAACATCGCGAGTGTTTTGTAGCTTTGTTAATGCCACATTTAAGGAGTGTGCTATCGCAACAGAAGATAACAACTCAGGCAGAAGCCCTGGAGATTTCCATGAGACTGCATGAGACCTTGATGCAAGATCCTAACGTAAGAGTTTTGCAGATCCACGTGTAGCTGAAGAATTTATGCCTTGAGATGCAGAGTCTGAAATAGGACAGGACATCTCGACAAAAAGTCTACGAAGAGATATGGTGTGTAAAATGCAAGGGTTAGGGTCATGACAAGGACCATTGCCCAGTTTTCACAAATTACCTCGTAGGAGGACGATTGGTACCCTTAAGGCCGAAAGCACAAGCAAGACCTAGCATAGTGCCTGCTTTGTGGTGTGCGATTTGTCAAATAGCAGGAAAGCATGCCATGAACAATTGTCACTTGTTACAGAAGTATACACAAAATTTGCAACATTTTTTCTGCAGCTTTTGTAGGTCAGTGGGACATGATGAGCGCACTTGCAACAGCTATGAGTTGATTATGGATAAAACTCCCACCTACAGAGTTTAGATTGAAATGCGTCCCCTTGACCAAAATGCAGGAATGGCATGAACAGGATTTCAGGGGCGCGGACGAGGCCGAGGCAGAGGAGGACTTGGAAGAGGTCGCGGACAGTTGATATGCCACAATTGTGAAAGGCCAAGACATTATGCCCATGATTACATGAATCCAACGTGTCTATCTTTTCTGTATTGCACCTTGTTTGATCATGAGACATGAAAGTTTTCCTACACTACTAGCTAGGATACATGACAAAGGAGCGCTACTGCCTCCCCCGACTTAGAACCTACAGATGATGTGGTTTGAGATGCGCGAGGAAGATCTGAATGTGAACATTGTGCTCTGAAGTGGAATTGTGACAGGAGATGACAAAGGAAAACAACCAGACGATAGTACGTGGGTTCGCAAGGCTCCGGTGAAAGAAGCAGAGCTTGAATCGGATCACACTCGAGAAACCTTCATGGAAACTAAGAAGAGTTTGCTGATGCCTCCACTTTAGGAAGCAAAGATGAACCGGAGCCGGAGATGGACCCATCTATGCTCAAAACATTCCTGGAAACATGTATGAAGTTACTACATGAAAGTAAGGTGGTGAAAGTGTTATAGGAATGCATCAACATATGCGCTGGGACCATGCCAGGAGAGCCGCACGTAGATCGGAAGATCTGAAAGAATAAGACAAGAAAGGGAAGAGAGATGAGACTAACCATGTAGATCAGAGAATATGAGATGGACCAAGTAATTTTGTATTTGGGATCAGATGCAGATGTTCTGCTAAAGTAGACATGGGAGTGAATGGGGCGACCTATGCTGCAATGGTCTCCATTTCAACTGAGGATGATGAACTAGCAGAAAATAATACCCATGGGGTGATTGCAGTGAATAATTGTGGATATTGCAAGAGCGAGCGCGCTAGCAAATTTTGAAGTGATAGAGATTGTTGATGATAGCAATCCGTACCCTGTGATCTTAGGAATTGACTGGGCCACTGACATGAATGGGGTAATCAATCTGAAGAAGCACAAAATGATTTTTGAAAAGAAGTCATTGTGTGTAATTGTACCCCTAGACCATGTTGAAGGATCACACTATATAGAGCTAGTGTGCGACTATGAAAGTAATGATGATTTGGATTGCATCTATAAGATAACAGTGCGAGTCCAAGATTGGGTGAATCCCACCATGGATGGGCGGATTGCATGGGAGCGTGAATGCTTCTATACTTCGAATTTAGATGAGGAAATAGAGCAATGGAAGAATCGTTTACATGAGGTAACTACACTAAATTGTAATATGATGACAAGATTGCTACGTTGTGTATCGACATAAGTAAGAGACCTTCCTACTTATTATGGTTTAAGTGAGGTAGATACCTTCTTAGATAAATATAAAAGAGAAGTGCCAGAAAAGAAATGATTCCAAGCCTTGGACTGGGTACTTTGTGCAATGCCCACGAGATGGTGTGGTATGCTCAAGGGGAGATTTGACAACTAGCGTGAATGTAGGAGAATGATGCGCACATGATTTGGAAGCCTAGGGAATGATTTGGGAAGCCTAGGGTGTGGCCGATAGATAAGTACAATGGACAGGATGGTCCACACGCGCATCTAGCCAGGAGGATGCAGGCCTATGGAAAAGAGCCCCAACCTGCGCGGATGCACATGTACTTCGCGCTGAAATACCTCATCAATAAGAATGTGTTGGGGGTGACAAAGGTGAAAATGGCTCCTAATGTTGGGAAGACATTATACAGGAGGAGGTATCACACAAAAGATTCTATGTGCAGAGGTGCTAAACAAGGTGTGCAATGTGCTAAACAAGGTATGCAATGCGTAACAAAGTGATTGGGACTTACGCATACCTGTAGTGTTATGGGCTTATCGGACGACATGCAAGAAGCTAACAGGACATATGCCTTTTAGGCTTGTCTATGGAGTGGAAGCTGTAATTCCTATGGACTACATCATGCCTAGTCTTCACATAGTAGCGCTCCTAGGTATGATGAATTATGGAGCCCTAGAGGAGAGGCTCTCGCAGTGGGAGGAGCTGGAGAAAGAACGATTTTTGGCTGAATTTCACCAATAGGTCCAAAATCAACGTGAAAATATTTGGCACGATCGACATATTAATTTGCGCACATTCAAGGTGAATGATTTGGTGTTGTTGTATGATAGTAAGTGTAACATCCCTACCTTAATAATAAATAATAAATAATAAGAACTAATAAAAATAATACAAAAAATAATAAAAAATAAAAAATAAATAATAATAATAATGAATAATAGTAAATAAACCACTTAATAAATAATAAATATAATATAAAATAATACAAAATAATAATAATAGTAAAATAAAGATCAAAAAAAATCTAATAAATAATAAATAAATAAAAAGTAATAAAATAAAAAGTAATAACCAAAAAAAAAAATATAAAAATAAATAAATAAGAAAATTATCAAAAATTAGCATGCCGACACATGGAGGGTGGGCATGTGGCATGCAGACACATGGAGGTGTGCATGTGGTTTCCCATCCAATGTTTTTTCTATTTAAGGAATGATGAGGAGGATGGAAGGGGGATCCTGAGGTTTCATCTTCATTCTCTTGGGAGAATGCTGAGACTTAGGAATATTGGCAGTAGTTGTTGATTGAGGGCTCGGGGGTGGCCAGTTGTAGCAGAATCATGCACAATTGAGCCTACGGTTGGGAGGAGAGTCGTCCCCAAATCTTGTGGTCACTTCGCAGAGTACAGGTATAATTTCATTGAAGAATTGTTTTCCTTTTGATATTAGCCTTAGTTTCACTTGTGCTGTTACATATGGTATCAGAGCATGTTTAACCCTTAGGGCCTATGGGCATCTGGAAAATTTCTTTGTTGGAATTTTTCTAACTTGACTAGTTTTTAAAGTTACAGGTTGATTATTTCCAGGAAGCGGCATCTTATTCCTCGAATTTTGAAGTAATTTTTAACGAGTATTCATTGATTCATTGTTTACTTGGTCTCTGTATTAAATCACATCTTTGGTGTCTCCAGCATGCTTATTATAATCTAGTGCTCATGTTTATGTTGCTAACGTGTGCTGTTTCTTGGCTAGAGGCATCATGTTATTTAACATGCAAGATTGTCCTTATTCATTTTCAAGTGCTCAAAAAAAAAAAATCTAAACACTGAATATCCTAGCATCTTAAGCTATTGTCATTAATATCCATGTTCCAATCCTTAAATTTGGAATTTCTCGGTATTTCCAAGCATTTTGTTTGATCCTCGGATGATTTGCTAATTAAAGTAATTTTCGTTTGGTTTTGGTGGATAGTAGCAGTTTTAATCAACATTCATATGAGTTTGACTCATATCGGGAATTAACTTCTGGTTTGGTTTTTGATCATACGATTGTTTTGCATCACCATAAATGCAATGTGGCAAATGAATCTGCAATTCTGTCTTCAATTTATATGAATTGATGGAATATTATGGCAATAGTTCTGAAATGCCAAGATATCTAGGTTCCACAGTCGAGCCTCCTGCTACCGATTGAAATTCGCAACATATTGCTGCGGATTTGGGCATGGAGGGTAATTTTTTCCTTTAATTATTGGATTGATGCATTGGTTTTCATTTTTCGGTTTAATTCGTCTGTGGAATTTATAGCTGGCTTTTAAGATTTCGTTTGGCTGGAATTGATCGTTGGCTTTGAATTTTATAATAGTCAACAATGTTAGAAAGGACTCATTGGTTGTCTGATTTAGAGCTGGTACTGATATCAACAATTTCATGAATCTGCTTACTTGAAAGCTGAAAGGGCATAATGTCTGAAGTATTCTGTTCACTTCTGATTACTGAATTTTAAAGTACATAATTTGACTTTAACCTATAATAATGGTGATGTTTTGATTCTGGTGTTCTTTTTATGGGTTCATATTCAATACTTATAGCATTTGGGAGGCCTCTGTTTTTCCTAATTGCCCGTATGACTTTTCTCTAGCTCCTCTGTTTTTCCTAATTGCCCGTATGACTTTTCTCCAACGTGCACTCATCAATTATTGCATCTACTGTCAAAATGACCTCCTCTGCTATTGCGCAGCAGGCTTTAAATCGAGCGTAGAATCGGGAAATTTGGTGCAACATTGGTTCAATAATACCCCATTTTGTCCACTGCATTACCTTCCCTTCTCTCTGGTGCAGAAGATTCCAAATCTTGTATTTGTTTAGCTTGAAATTCGTTTTGTCAACTGCCGAATTGATCGGAATTTGATTTTTCCAACCCGAAGTTCAAACCCGAAGTTCTATCGAGGAAAAGAAAGCATAGATTTGATTATGGGGTCGATGATTGATGCAGATTGTGATGGTTTGGTTTAACAAAATTGTTTGATTTTGTTCAATAATTTGGTTATGCTGGTCAAAGTATGGGTTGGATCTGAATTACCTTGTCATTTGTTCAATCGGAGTTCATATGTTCCATGAGTGCTCTGAATTTATTATATACATTTGGCCGTAGGGTTTTATGTATATTGTCGCTACAATAGTATTCTGATAAATCTGGCTATGGGCTCATATATAGACATAGCCCCTACCAATAGATTATGTAATTTAGTTTACATAGCAAAATTGATACTTTCTCTTATCCATAATGATATAGATGGTTTATATTTTCCAATCTGGAAGCCAACTCTGAGGGGGAAGTCTTTGATTTGATATCCTGGTACCAACATCGCTAACCCTTTTTGCCATCCTGTTGTTTTTGGCTTTCACGGTCATCCCTTTGTGGGCTGTTTTTTGTTTTGGATTATCTATGGGAACAACACTGGGGGGAATGAAAGAAGAAAAATGGTTCATCAATTGTGTGAAGATGTAGACATGGTAATGCTGAAATCGCAGCCTTCTGATGTCAGGCAGGTTGATGTTTTACAAAGTAGGGTTGATCCTAGGATCTTTGACAGAATACATACTAGAAGAAGCTTATGGTCCTCTTCAGGGAAGGGCATTTTTTTAATTTTATAATCAAATTTATCATACTCAGCTCATCTTCAGAAATATTCTCTGCTAAACAGCATAATTTTGTATTTTAATGCTGGCCGGTGATGCTGAAGCTTTTATTAATACAAAATGTATCAGTTTCTATTTAAGTTGAAAAGAAAATAAAAATTAAAGCAACCACTGACACTTAATTCAGTAACAAGGTAAAGACTGAAAGCTGAAGATAACTATTCTAAGTGTATGCTGCAATATGGAAGCATTCTGACAGCTGGCTTTTCAAAGGTCTTCCTAAAGCTGTGAAGGAACTGTTCATCAAATAGATTTCATCGCAAAGTTAACAATCAACCAAGACTATCCAATTTCCAAAACAAAATGGACTAATATCTGTCCCTTTAAAAGAAGCCAAACCATAAATATGCATTTATTGTTTCAAAAATTTATAGCATGAACTGTCATAAGACTGTCACACTAATTTCCAATATTCATCTATGAACAAGACAAGAATCTTAGATTAAAATAGGTGAGAGAGACAGGTTCACAAAACTGATGTACTTGAGTATTGAAGTTGAAAAGCAATAAATCAATTAATTTGAAACTCAACCCCCTAGAAGCATATTTCAAAACGCAGCATACAAAAAGGATAGTCACTCAAATGTCTCTTAAAATTCATCTCAGATAGAGTTGCCCAAGCTTTTATGCATTGTAATCTCTGGTAACAATAACATGAGAAACCCAAATTGAGATTGAATTAGATATGGACAATAAGGGTTTCAGTTGGAATTAGATTTATTCCAAATTTTATTAACCTCACTGTATAAAAACTTAATTGAGGAGCCAGTTTCAGAATATCAGTGTTCAAAAAGTCAAGGAAGATGAAATTAAAAACGAGGCTTTTGTGAAAATTCAAAGAAATTGCATTTTTGATGTCTATCCAGAAAAAAATTATAGGAATCTCTGTTCAGAATGTATATTTAAATTCCATGCAAGGATTCCTCTGAAATATAAAATTTTGTATGTTTCCATTCTAGGTGTTAGTATTGAGGTCATCAGTGAATAATGAGGACAATATGCCATTGTTATAAACATCTGCCATAGAGCAACTGATTTGTAATCTTATAAATGAATGACTTAGTCACTCTGATACAAATCTATGAAAGTCGTGGAATTAAAACCAATGGATGATACAAACATGTCTCGAGGACAATAAATACACAGTGTCAATTGTTAGAAAGAAAAATGTATGTCAACCATAAGAATCCATTCACTGGCTCTCCTAGAGAAAACCAAAAAAGCTATAACGGGACACAGAGCTACTAGTAGGATAAAATAATAATATATTCATATGTGTTGCACATCATTTGGTCTCAGTGGACGAAAGTTGTATTCATTCACGATTTGAATAAGGGTTTCCCATAATCATAGAAAATCAAAGGGGGTTGAGATCCGTTTTTCATGAGAATATGAACCGCCAGTCATTTCAAGGACGTGGACATAAAACCTTACCTTTTTTTTTTCCTCCACGTTGCCATTTATTAATCCACACACATTGGACATAGGTTTCAGAATGGAATGCATAATGATCCAAGATGGTAATGGAGTGGAAAAAAAAATGTTTGGAAAATGGTTTAGCCAGAATAATTCTCTGAAAAAATATGATTTAGTTACAACTACAATCTTTCAATTAGGTGCTGTAATTCTTTTGGTTCATTTTGGTTTGTTGTAGTGCTGCCATGATTTATTAGGGGTTATCTTATAAAAATGTGTTAAGTGGCTTTCAACAACGCAATAATCAAGAAAATCTAGTTGTGGGAGCAAATGGAAATCCCTCCTTTAAGGAAGGTGTTTATCTAAAGTGGGAGAGTATGTAACATCTGACTAGCAATAGTGAATTTCAACAATTACACGGACACATAGAAGCGAATGAAACCTCAAGATAGTGATTATATTTTAATAATCACAATGAGGCATAGAACGGAATGAAATGAAATCAAAGGGATATGCCACTGTAGTGAACCACAAGCCAGGGAATCAAAAAACAGCCCACAAAGGGATGACCGTGAAAGCCAAAAATAGCAGGATGGCAAAAAGGGTTAGCGATGTTGGTACCAGGATATCAAATCAAAGACTTCCCCCTCAGAGCTAGCTTCCAGATTGGAAAATATAAACCATCTATGAAATGATGGATAAAGAAAGGTAATCGATATGAGGTTGCTCAATATGGACATATTTCTCGACAAGTTTACAATTTTCTATCTTAGGCAGGCAATTCTATGCCTAATTGTATTGTAATTTACAGGATTTAAAATGGTGTTGCCTTCGCGGGTGCGCTTGCAGGCAGACCATATAATTAATAAAATGATTATTTTTGTTGGGGAGGCATGACCTTCCCCGTCATCCGATCCGGTTTTGGGTCGGGTGGCAGTGTCTCTTCTTTATGGTGTGGAATATTTTTATGCTTGATTCATAAATCTTATGTCATATTAATATTACTTTACCATTTATCATATTAATTTACTGTCGTATTTCTTTCTTTTTAAACACATGACATGAAAATAGTAACTGAATGTGATTAAAAGGAAATGTCATTTTGTGTTACTTTCCATAGGATTGATTGATGGTAATCTTGTAATAGGAAAAAGATTCTTTAGTCACGAGACTCGAAGCACTTCTTCGACTTTTGGTGGATATTGAACCACATCTCCGTGATTGATAGAATCTAGACCATTATTACTCCTTATCTTGCATTCAACGATCATTTGAAAAGTGAATTAGTGGATGGATTGGATCATCTAGCGACTCACATTGCAGTTCTTCTTTAATTAGCTATCTAATCTGGTATCTAAGGACAAATATATTCTTAGCAATAAGCTACAACAATCAGATTCTGACAGCGGAATAATGTTAGCATACTTAAAGTCTGGTACATTCGTTAGTCCCTCATTGCTTTCTCATGCAAATTCTTTGGTTATGTTGTTCACATTAAATATCTTATTATATGATATGACATAATTAAGATATATTTTTTTGATTCAGTAATTCATTGGCAAAGTATGTAATCCTATAATCTTCATATGGTATAATGGCATGCTGGTGTAACTACTCACCACTGGTTCACTTTACAAACACAGTTTAAATAGCACTTGAAGTAATTGGATATTTGAAGTTGAAATCGCCACCAATTAAAGTGCTCTGAAACGGTTCCAATCCACAATAGATAAACTCTGATATCTTATTAACCTTAGTGATCATTTTTCACCTGCATCTATGGTTCAGTCTGATTTTCTGTGAATGTTGATCATATTATTCATTAATTATTTGTTCAATTACTGCCTTTAGCAATAGCAGTTGCTTGGCATTTCTCTGGCCCATTATTGCAAGAACACAACTCTCTCAATATGATCTCCTATTGAATTTAATTTTGCATGGCAATTGCCATACAAATTACATGTATCTGCTCATTTACTACTCATATCTTTTGTATATTGAACATCATCAAGCTACATGATGGTATATTTAGTCTAAGTGGCACACCATACAGATTGGATTAAAGTTCAGATGTTGAGTATAATGATTGACAAGACTCTACATTGGACCGAGAGGTCCGGTTTATTTGATGATCTCGTGCGAGCCCATACGCACGAGGGAGAATAAGTAACATCATATGGGCTGGGGACAGACTCAATCAACACTACATATGCTAGTGATTCCTTTGTCTTGTGTATAGCTCTTGATGGATAGCTCTTGAAGAGCTATGGGACCATCTTGAGAAGGCTTGGTGCCTGATGATTCCAGGCTTGGTTCCTGATGTTCCAGGCTTGGCGC